>JAOPHQ010000333.1:35000-130000 GCA_030340625.1 Merluccius polli | reverse complement strand
ATATATATATATATATATATATATATATATTATAACACGCACATGCACATTGTCGTAATTTGACACACATTTCCGATTAATACACCTTAAGCTGCCTTGCTATGTAATGAGGCAACCGTTTTCTTGTCATCAGGTTGCACAAGATTGATTTTTTTTGTTTTTGTTTTTTTGTGACTGGAATTGAGTACTTGTGCTACCTGTGTAGGAATGCCTTATTAATAATACAGTCGGTTTTAGTTATGGTTTCAATCTGTTTCTGGGTTTACTGTGATGAGTCATCGGTGGCTTGGTGTTTTGTTTTCGTTGTGTATTCGGGCAGCAAACAAGTCGTTAGTTTGTTCGTGTGGCATGCAGAGCATGTGTGTTGTAGAGCACTTCCTGTCTGACTGTTGGGAACAGGAAGTGGTTTCCAGGATGTTCAACACCCACTATAACAGAACCACTAGACAGTGAGGTGTATGGGGTGATACTTCAGCTCTGTTTATCGCCCAGCTCTTTGCTGTTTGAGCACTGCCGTGTAAAAGTGTAAGAAAAAAAAAACAAAATAATAATCACAAAACAAAACGATGCTTTTTGGGGTGAGATGAGATGAGTTTTTTTTTTTTTTTTTTTGTACTATGACTGTTGAGGTCTGCCTGGGATGCAAACTAACCATGGACGCATGAGGAAAGACACCATGTCCGCCGTGTTCACAGTTTTTGTATTGTGGCGTGATGGTAGTTGCGTTGTTTATAAATGGGGGGGGGGGGGGGGGGGGGGGGGTGTGTTAAACGATGTTTTCTAACCTTTTTTTTTTTTCATGGGGCACATTTAGGTTTGGTTTGTATGAATGCGTAAATGTGTCCCATGGGCAGTAAATGAGGGGCTATACTTTTCCAATTGCCAAACAAAAAATGGCTCCCTGGCTTCGACGTGTTTACCTAGATTAAGGGCTATATCAGTCGTCAGTTATTCACAAACGTCTATATCCATTTTAAAAAGAGTCTGACTGCTCTCGCATTGTTCCTGGGTTGAGGTCATGGGGAGCAGAAATAATGACCTCAACACAGGTGATGGCCTGCAGGCCCTCGTGCTAATATTCGACAATAACTGATTGTATACAAAGATGTATATTCAATTAACAAGCTATATCTGCCTGCTGTTAAGATAGGGTTCTTTGTTTTGTTTTAGTTTTTCAATTTTCACAGAGGTGTGTGATGTCTCCGTCTGTGCTCCTCCACAGACATTTCCCCCCCCTTCGAGACCTGGTCATGTCATCATCTTTCACCAATTTCAATAGTGCCCCCCCCCCCCCCCCCCCCCATTATCATAGTAACTGTTATAATATCCATTGATTTATATTATCATACATTTTGTATTTCCCACTCTCAGGGGTTATTGTCCTATAGACACGCGTCGCTGTTACCCCAAACATCTTTATGAACGCATTATTAGTCTTGGCACCAACACTGTCCCCCCCCCCCCCCCCCCCCCCCCCCCCCCCCCTGCAACTGTAATCATCACATACCTCTGTAATTTACTGGTTTAAAAAAAAAAAGGCTATGCAAAAAAACCCCCATAAACTCCTCCTGTTTGTTGTTGCAATCCCCCCCCCCCCCCCCCCCTAAGTACAAGCAATATTAACCAAGTCGTCCCTTGTCTCACTTACTGTACTGTACTTGTTTAACAAAAATATGCAAAAAAAAACAAAATAAGGAAGAAAATTGAAAACAGCACTCGCTTTCTCATAGAAAATATCACAAGCTGTCCGGGGAATAGTGCCATTATGGCTTAGCAAGCTGAAAGAGTGTGTTTGCCTTTTTAATCAATTTCACACAACACCATCCATTTTACAAATTGAAATATATAAACAATAACGGACAAGTAATATAGGAAACGGTTGTCTTTATTTTGTTTGGGTCAGGAATGTAATTAGGTGAGGCTGTTATGTTTTTTTATGTAACCGACAAGTCCTGGCCCATGGGACGATTTTTTTGTATGCACTGAACAATGTCCCCTTTCCACAAGTAGTCAACCGACATGTAAACTATACTTTCTCTTTTCCAAAACGCAGCAAAAGTTGCGAAACTGATGTGGGTGCCATTTTGGTGTGTGTGTGTGTTTTTGTGCGTGAGATTTTTTTCTTCTGCCAAAACAAAAAAAACCTACCCATTCACATTTCATTTTTTTCCACACACCAAAATCAAGCAAAAAAAAAGAAGGAAAATCTAATAAAAATAGAGGTATGAAATGTTAGACCACCCTTATAAACATTCAATTGTATGGTATATAGATTGCTTTGGTTTAGTAAAAAGGCTTCTGCCATATACTCCTGGGTCATTTGTATTTTATTTTTTTAATAAAACAAATATTGGCGCTCAACTCACAACCTCTGGGTTATTTGTTTATGTATTTATTTATGTAAAAAAACAAAACATGCATTGAACAACCAACCAATCTTTTGTATTCATGTGACTGAAAGGTGGCTCCGCGTGGGCTTGAGATGACGCACAAGCGAAGCGAGTAGAGTACCCCCCCAAAAACCGCCGTGACTGACTCCTGCTTCCTGTACACAAATGAGTTTTATTTATTTATGTACCCATTTGTTTAAAGCTTGACCCTATCCATTGTAGTTGATGGTTCCTTCCAGTCAGTCCCTTGGTAACTCAACTGAACAGTGAACACCACCATGGATTGAAATGAAAATTCACTGTATGGTTGTGTTGGAATTGAACGGATGTTGAAGAATTCAAGCACATGGAAATGAACAGGCCACGTTATGAAACGACATGGTAGTGTTTTACTGAAAAGACACACGAGGCATACGGATCCCATTAACCGTAAATCAGAATAGAATGACACAAAAGAGAGACAACAAGGCAACAAATGAAACACAGCTTGGGGATGGCGTGAGGTGATGCGGCTGCAAGAAAACCACAAACTCGGAGCCTCCCTCCCTCTTGCACGAGAGGAAACCAAATGTTGAACATAGAAATATTGTGTTTTAAGTGGATGGGAACCGATCCTGGAGCACTTGCGTGCTGTTGAACACTGGGCTGCATCAACAGCAGCTGCGCGTCGTTCAGCCAATGCGATTACGTTCGCCTTTAGATGAGCCCATTCTCCAAGACGAGACTCACTCATCTCCCTGACCGGTATAGATCGCATAATAGACACAACAAACAGGACTGTTTTCCTTAGACACTACACATCGAAAGCAGGATCCCGTGTGTTTGGCGTGTCAATAAACCACAGTAGATGAAGATCAATTTGCGCAAAGGTGTGGCAATTATAGGAAACGGACTGTAAACTGTGTAATAAAGTAATTATCACGAAGTTAGTTTGGATATTGAACGTGTTCACAAGGTGAGGAACACAACGTTGGCAGCATTGGGCTTCAGTCGAGACAAGGAGGACGTCAGCCACCTCGATGGATTCAGTAACAGTACAAGATTACCTTTCAGGGTTGAAGATATGGCAAAACAAATGTGTGAATAAATAAACTCCAGCAACTTAGCATTAGAAGAACAGTTGCATTTCCAGGTGCTCTGAAACAAGGCAACTACTTTTCACTGAATACATGAAACACTTTCAAGTAGGCAATGTAGGCCTAATGTTCAAAAAGTTTAAAAACAAGTTACCTCATCATTACTCTCTGTGCATTCGCTCAAACAAATATTAGTGAAATAAACAAACAAACTGGGAACCATAAAATGCTCACATAAAATTGAATATATAATAAATATGGAAATAAATACTGCCGGGTTCTTATAAACTCGCATAAATAAATATTCTATAAATCTGTATGACCGGTATTAGAAATTGTAAGGCCTAAATGGTGTATACATGGAGGAAGGGAGGGTAGACCGTAAACACTTTCTAACACAACTCTGTACCTAACTCATGACTATCGTGGTAAAGCCCGAAGGGGGTTTTCTGAACGTGGTGCTGCAACTATTAAAATCTCATCCGTCTTGTCCTTGGGATAGCACACATATTCAAATGTTTCAACCGGCCCCAAAAAAGAAACATCTTCGCGTCATCGTAGCTCCGGTGATCGCAAAAGTTATCGGTGGCGACGATGATCAAAAAAAAAATAAAGGGGCCGTCTGTCGTCCTCTCAATAGAAGCGTTTGCGTCGGTTCTCGTTCCAGTGGCTGTAGACCACCAGGCCGACCACGATCAGCATGAAGAAGCCCAGCATGCAGAACAGCACGGTGAAGAAGATGGCCACCCCGCTCATCCCTTCCTCCACTTCACCCCCTGAGGAAACGCCGGGCGCCAGAGAGAGAGAAAAAAAAACAAAAGAAAGGGAAGAGACGAGGAGAGAGACGTTAGGGAACACAGACTGTGTATGGCGGTACAGTCGACTCTCGTGGCTATCGGGTGGCTGATGATTCCCAGCCCAAAAGTTCCTGGGTTCGAACCCCCGACGCTTGAGATCAACCCGGAGGCATCCTTGAGCCGGGCGCCCTAACCCCCTATACCTGCTCATTAATGACATGTATCTAAAATCAAATACAAACATCGCTGTACATCGCTTTGGATAAAAGCGCATGCTAAATGACTAAATAGTAAAAATAGCAGGAACATAAAAAAATAAAATAAAATAAAATAAAATAAAAAAATAATAATAAAATAATAATACGAAGAAGATAAACAAGAGTATGACATCATAACCATGGAAAGGTGACAGAATTCTCAGAAGGCCAATGGTGCAAGATGCTGTTTGCGTTGATATCTCTCCCCAGAGGTAGTTTTTAAGGAGCCTCTTGAGACCATCCCGATCTCGCGAGTTCACATTCTGGATCGAGGCGAGACCGGTCCGCAGAGGGGAGCCTCTGCGGACCGGTCTCGCCTCGATCCCGTTGAAAGCCTTTTCCAACGATGTTAACGATGTTAACGATGTTAAAAGATGAACAGAAATCTGCGCGAAAGGCTTTTCTCAGAGGACAATACGTTTTTGCTTTACTTCCACTGGGATTCGGCGAGAGCGAAGAGTGGCGCTCTGCTTGGCTTGAGTATTTTTTTTTCCGCGCCCACATTTGGAAATCAATTACTGCCCAGCCGAGGCCAGACTCATTGCGAAACGCGAACGTGAACATGGGGATGGTCTCACGAGATGGTTTGTTAGTATTGCTTACTTAATATCTGCTCCAGGTTGTCCACGCTGGGTATGGTGATCTCCTCTTCCTCCTCCTCCTCCTCCTTTTTACTCCGCAACACGGTCAGTTGGTAGAGTTTCAGCGACACCACGTCGTGATTGTCTGTGACGAAACACCACATTTAAACGTCACTAAAAGGTCAGGTCAGAAATCCCTCATGTCCTAGACTGAACCGTGTGTTGCATGACATGGTTAAACACTTCAGTGCGGCGGTGTGGTTCCACTCTTTTAGGGTGCTGCTCCCCTGCTGTGGGATTTAAAGCGTGACGTCCAGATGTCAGATACAGCGTGACAACGTTTGAACAACGGGGAACACTAGACAATCCCCCCCCCCCCCCCCCCCCCACATGGGGTACACCTAGGGTGACCAGATGAGATTGGCTGAAATTCGGGACGTTTTTTTGTGTGTGTTCGGGGGGGGGGGGGGGGGGTGTGTAGGCAGTGACGGACTGGTAACAAAGTTCGGCCCTGTCCATTTTCTCCGGGGGGGGGGGGGGGGGTTGCGCGATTGTCGACGGGAGGGGGCGGGGGGTGCGATTGTAATGTCGACGGGGGGGGGCTGCCGTCGGGGACTGCAGTCGACTCAACCTCTCTACGGACGGAGTATGGACAGTTTTTAATGTTTATCAGAAAATAACTACTCAGTATTCTGCTTGAGTATCATTTTCGGGACAATTAGGGCTGGATTCGGGATTCGGGACAAACGCTTAGACTTCGGGACTGTCCCAAATTTCTCAGGACGTCTGGTCACCCTAGGTACACCACATATCTCAACCCGTTGTGTAGGTGACATACAATACAGAGCAGAACCGAAGCAGGTGGAGGCTGGGGTGGTGTGGTGGGTGAAACCCAGCTCAGCACACTTCACTTCGCATAGTGTGTGTGTGTGTGTGTGTGTGTGTGTGTGTGTGTGTGTGTGTGTGTGTGTGTGTGTGTGTGTGTGTTGTGTGTGTGTGCGAGATGAAAGGTCTTCAATTGACCGCCTATCAGTGTACGTGCGTTTGATTGGACCCTGTTAGCTGTCAGCTGATAGGCGGCTCATGACTAGACGTGTCCCCGCCAGGACTAGCGATGCCCATTACACAGAGACAGACTCACAACGCTCTTTTATCCCAAGTGCCATTAGGGCCTTGAACCGGTAGGTTAAAATGTACAGGCTGGAAATATTTTTACTTTTGTCGAATACTAATGGTTATTATTAATGCCACTGTTTATCCCACTGGTTTTACTCTGTCTGTCTGTCTGATTGAGTTGAGGATGATGATGATGATGATGATAATGCTTGTGATAATGATGACAATGCTTGTCTACGGCTCTTCCATAGTTTTATAAAGACGCTTGTGGTGGTGGTGGGTGATACATAGCATGGCACAGGCCCGCCGCAACAGGATGTTTCAAAACGCTTTCAAAATTGGGGAATTGAATTGACGTAAGCAAGTCAGCACTTTAACTCAGCACTTCCCACAATTGACGGCAATACAATGGGATTGGCCAACGGCATCCATGCACACAAACAATGTGCGCAACATTGCACGGCAATGCAGTTATCCAGAGTCACAACAGTGCGGGAGCAGTCTTTCATATTGGCATCGTGCTCGTGAAAAGCACGTACGTCTATGTGTAAACACACACATGCTCTCTTTCATGTATTTGTGTGTATTACTGGGTGGGTGTAACATAAACATCTGACGTTTGGTGCTTCAGCAGAAGTAATCCTCCCGCTCTGAATCGGCCTGAAACCCGGTTACGTAATCATACATTACAAATAATACCGGGTTAGGACCGGGTGACCTGGGTTGGGTATGTAGAAAACCAGTGAGGAAACCGGGTTTGGGGCAGAAACCGGGTTAGAAGAGGGTTTTCCCTCTGCACGTAAATGTACTGATGATGAACATTGTAAGACAACAAAAGTGAGTTCAAGGGTTCAATCTCAGGCTGCAATGATTAGTTGATTAGGCAATCGACAGAAAATTAATCAAATCCAATTTTTAGAATCCATTAATGGTTAAGCTAATTTATTAAGTACAAACACCAAACATTTGCTGCTTGATGCTTCAGAAATTCAGATGTTTGGTTCATGGATCATTATAAGATTAAGATTTACATTTAAGATTTACTTTATTAATCCCACATTGGGGAAATTCATTTATCACTCAACTTTTTACATGCAAGGAGAGATGGTGGAGTGACAGGCTGCCACATAGCGGCGAGCAGTTAGGGGTTCAGTGCCTTGCTCAAGGGCAATTCGGCAGCACCCAGGAGGTGAACTGGCACCTCCCCAGCCACCAGTCCACACTCCACACTGTGGTCCGCGCTGGACTTGAACTGGCGACCCTCCGGTTCTCAAGCCAAGTCTGTACGGACTGAGATACTGCCGCCCCCTAAAAGGAATACTTGATACTTGGCTGCTTGGCCGATAAAGCAAGCAACTTTAAGACCTTACTTTGGACTCTGGTAACTTGTGATGGCCTTTGCTATTATTTATGACATTTGATTATTTGATTGATGAAAGCATGATTGTCAGATGAATCGACTTTGAAAATAACCGTTAGTTGCAGCCATTGTTCAATCTCCTACACTTAAAAGGCTCTCTGGGTTTCTTTTGTTTTACCTGAGAGGTCTCCAGTGATCGCAGAGGCTCCAAAGTAATAGCCTTTCGGTAGCCGCACCCCAGGGATATCCAGGCAGTCCCTCCACTCATGCTGCCCATCGATGTCTATCATGACCTGGAGGGTCAGAGGAGCATGACACACTTACAGGGCTCGTACATCACACAATGCATCCTTGGGATTTTTTGTTGGCGATACTCTCTCCCGTATTGAGAGAGGACTCATGATGCCGTGTTCACGCCAAACGCGAACCCGCCGTATAACATCACATGAGACAGTGCTGGGAAATATTAGTAGTAGTGAGCCGGTAACGTTAGCAGTTGGCTAACTCAACAACATAAGTCGACACATAACAACACAGTCCTTAGTTTGGGGATATTTTTAAGCTGTGTCCCAATTCAGGGGCTGCATGCTTCGAAGGACGCGGCCTTCCAAGGCGACTCATTCCGAGGGACCTTCGAAGGACGCATCAACCGTTGTTAAATGAGACGGTCTAGCCTTCAAAGCATTTCCTGGTTTTGTCACCAGCCGTGTCACCAGCCGTCAGTTGGTCAAACACGTTTTTTTTGCTGTCAACAGACAGAAGGGTTCTAATATAGCAAAAAATGATCATAATGATAATAATGAAGTATAACTTATAATAGTGATAATCCTAAACGTAGCTCTTTATTCAATCCAATCGTTTAACTAGAGTCTGGAAATAAAGCAGGGATAATAAATGTAATAAAATATAAGTAATAAGTAGTAATAAGTAAAAGTAATTCAATATAAACCCAATACTTATTACATTTAAATATAAATTCATCGCCGCTTGGTGTCGCCATTGTAATTTTCCCGCCACTGAACAGCGGCGCGCAAAGGATTTTGGGATATGCGAGGCTGCGAAGGATAGTTGCGGTGCATCCTCCAAAAAGAGGGAAAAGAAGTACGCATTTGAAGGAGCCTTCGAATTGGGACAGCCTTCGCACCGCGTTGTGACGTAATCGGCCTTCAAATGCGTACTTCGAAGGATGCAGCCCCTGAATTGGGACACAGCTTTAGTCTCGAAACAACAAATATTCAAGAAAGATATCCAAATTCAGGTCACGGAATCGGAACTGAAAAAAAGATTAGATCAGTGCATCTTTAGTCGAAGTCGAGTCAATGTTATTTACATAGCGCTTAATCACAGCTGCAGTCTCAGAGGGCTCCACGGGCCGGGCAGGAGCGCTAGTAAAGCACGCGCGTGATCTCTTACCGTGAGCCTGCGGCGGATGTAGCGGATGAAGAGGAAGGTGTCGTGCTTGAGGTTGCGCACCATAGCGTTGCAGCCGCCGAGCTCGGTGGGCCGGCCGTCCCGCTCGTGGTCGTAGCCCACGCTGCCGTTCCCCACCATGGCCAGAACAAAGGGGAAGATTCTCTTCGGGTCGCAGGTCACAGGGCAGAGATTGAAAAGGAGATTGGAGATTTAAATTTGGGCTTTGACATGAATCGCCATTGGATTACGTCTTCGCATATCGTGTGCATTTTATTTATTTGAAAGAAAAGTTCAAGTTGTGTTTATTAAAGGAGTATAAATGTGAATATTTTAGTATCTGAGCCTGTGTTCTGCGTAATAAATATGTATTTGATAATAAATGTTTGCATATATGTTTGTAGAAATGTTTGTGCATTTTTTGTTCTGTAATTTATGTTACAGTTATACTGTTCAGAGCCGTTTCTTGCTATATGCGGACCATGCGGCTGCATAGGGCCCCGCCGCCACCAGGGGGCCCCCAAAATGCAGATACAAAATACAGTTCTATATTCATAATTAATTATTAATGGCCTTAAAATTGCAATTTCTTGCGGCTAATTGCAAATGGCTATTCAGCAATTTAATGACACTTTTCTATGATAAACACAAGGCTTATGTACTGCGCATTCTCTACCACTGTGAAGGCATAACCAGGGGAACAACAGTATACATATATTATGTATATTATATATAGTGTAAAGTACTGGAAAAAATTACCTGTGTGCGAGGAGTGTATCTCTTCTTCTGCGCCTGGCTCGGGGAAGAAGAAAGGAAATCACAAAGAATAGTAATATGTTATATAATAATCATAATATATATGTATATATATATATATATATATATATATATATATATATATATATATATATATATATATATATATATATATATATTATTCATATAACACTGAGAGAGCAAGTGTATTGATGCCTTTTCACAACATCTCACTGGGATCACATATCTGAATTAAGCGAGACGTTTATTCAATATTCCAGCATCAAGAGAGGAACACTGATTCATTGAACGGACGGAAATGGTCAATGATGTAATAAAGTAAACTCGGACTCAAATTCCATGCCAAGTACAAAGAGAACAAAACCCATTCATTTATGAGATGAGATGTTACATAGCCGTATGTAACAAATCACCAGGCTATTATAAATCTAATGTTCTTCAAGACTGTCACTAAGATATGGTTTCTAATTAAGTTATCACACGTCTTTGTTTTGCATGTGGCATCCTGTTTTCTGTCCATTGGGTGCATAGCGTGAGTGTGTTGTCCTACGTTCCTTACAGAGACGTGTGTGTGTGTAGTCCCGTCGCTACGTACCTCGAGGTACTTCTCTTCGTTGGGATAGGTATCCACAAACACACCCAAGCCAGTGAAGTTGTCCTTATTTCCAAATACAGGACCTATAAAACGAGCAGTATTTCATTGCTTCTGCATATATTTGCAACTGTATTAGTTCAAGTTGCAAGTCTTTTATTGTCAGATGAACACCACAGAGTCAGACTGGGCACTGCAATTCTTGAGACTAGACTAGATTCACCGACAACTACCTATTAAGGACATAATATACTAGAAACGTCAAACGTAAGGTTAAAAATATATACAACGGTAGATACGCTAGAAAGCAATACATGTATAATTACAGGGCTGTAGTATAACTGCCAAAATAAACACAATCCAATTCTATACAAAATCCAACATATTAGCGACAGTCTACCTTTCTTCATCCGTTCCTTCGTGTACCAAATAGCCATTCCATCTCCATTCAGGTTCTTCTTCCCCTGGCCGTGGATCTTAAAATGCACCTGCATTTCCCAGTCCTTCAGGTGGCAAGGCTAAATAAAGACCGTTTCCCGTGTGAATAGCAGACTCCAGTGGGACAGGGCAGCACTTAAAGGTCCCCTAAGTTACCACCAGCAGGTGTGTTGTTGATTACCCACTGCAAGCCATGTCAAAAGCTACCCTCTAATGACATCACAAGTGGGAGTGTCCACCCAGATGTATGATGGATAGATCAGCCTGCCTACCCAGTAGACCGTACCAACTGGTAGGCTGCTCTATTTATCGTACATCTGGGTGGGCACTCCCACTTGTGATGTCATTAGAGGGTGGAATTTGAAATGGCTTGTAATGGGTAATCAACATCACACCTGGTGGTACCATAGGGGCCCTTTAAACGAGGTGGCTCGGATGAACACTGGACACACTTTCAAGGCGATACTCACAATGCGGCTCCACACGGCCCCCTGCCTGCTCTGCATGTCCGGGGTGAGGCGCACCTGCTCCGTGGTTACCATGGAGTCGCCCATCAATTCCCAGTGGGAGGAGCCTGACGACCCAACACCTGAGCACGCGACCAGGGGCCCAATTTATCAGCATTTAAAAATAGTCACGTAGGGAGGGCTCCCTGGGGCGCATTGTTATCGCGTCAATCACAGGCTATGCAAACAAAGGGAATTAGATAGAAAGATATATGGAAATATAGAGGCTATAGAAAGATAGTGTGATCGTTTTAGAGTACAGAGATGGATAGATAGATAGATGGATAGATAGATAGATAGATAGATAGATAGATAGATAGATAGATAGATAGATAGATAGATAGATAGATAGATAGATGGACAGACAGATAGATAGATAGAGAGATGGACAGACAGATAGATAGAGAGATAGAGAGATGGACAGATAGATAGATAGTCTAACCGTGTCGATAGATAGATAGATAGATAGATAGATAGATAGATAGATAGATAGATAGATAGATAGATAGACAGATAGACAGATAGACAGATAGATAGATGGAGAGATGGACAGATAGATAGATAGTCTAACCGTGTCGATAGATAGATAGATAGATAGATAGATAGATAGATCGTCTAAACGTTTCAATGTATTCCACACTAGATACTTGAGTGCACCGTATTTAACCAATGAAGGCATGTCATAGGTCCAGTAATACATCATTGCAGGCCTTAGTGTATGCAGAAGCGAGGGATGCACACATCCCCTACCGGTGGTACTGAGCAACATGCATGGCACCGTGCACCTGACCCGGTGTGTGTGTATATATCTATATAGATATATAGATATCTATATAGATATCTAGATATCTATATAGATATATAGATATAGATATGTAATACCTTGATAAGGCTTGGACAGCGAGTACTCCCTCTTCAGGAACTCCTCCATCTCATGGTGGTCGTCGTCGTCGTTGGCAAGCGACCGGCTCGACGCGAGGAGAATCAGCACACACGTCCAGTAGGATATGAAGTCCATCTTTAGTCGTGATAGTATTTTGCTTCCCGTGCGGCGGTCCCGCTGGTCGGCGGCGGCGGCGGCGGCGGCCATAGTGCGTGCTGCGCGCTGGCTCCGCCCACCAGGCGAGCGCTGCGTCCTCCTATTGGCTGGCGGGGTTTACATGGCCGACTGCCATTGGCTCGTTTCGCTCGGCGCTGCGGTTTTATTGTATCCGTGTGTGTGTGTGTGTGTGTCCGTGTGTCCGTGTGTATAAATAACATCATGCATTCTGTTGGATACACACAGTACGTGATTATGTTGGATATATGGAGGCCAATATTGCATCCATTGCGATGAGCCATTGCGAGCCTTTTCACAAGTGTCACGTGACTACCCTCTTAGTGACATCACAAGTGGGAGAGTCCACCCAGATGTATAATGGATAGATATAAGCCAAGTTGGTACGGTCCACTGGGTAGGCTGGTAGACTGATGGTCATCATACATCTTTGGACACTCCCACTTCACTTGTGATGTCACTAGAGGAGGGGTGTCAAAATCATGCTATGCAGGGGCCACATCCAAAAATGATAACAGCTTTGAGGACCATATATATATATATATATATATATATATATAAAACAATGGCTATTTAACAAGAAATAAATGACTAACTTTGAAGGGACAAAGGGAAAGAGCTCCTTTTTATAAACTAGATCAATATTCAATATTTGAGTCAGTGCGTGACATGACTCCAAGCACTTACTCAAATCTACTTTTCTTTTGACCAGGTGCTATGTGCATACACTTTTATTTTCTGATTTAAATGTTCTGAAGATCTGTCTGAAGCTTTTTAAAACTAAATGTGCCATTTAGCAGACCAAGGTGCCTTTCCTCAGTCATTTAGTTAGCTGTTTGCATGGCAATTTGCGATGAATCATGTGGCTGCCTCTCTAGTTGCTGCTTGAGGTTACAACGTTGCTGATGGAGAACCAGGAGTCCAACTGAAATGCGTCACAGCAGGTAAATGCTGCTGCTGAATCAGTTAATGGCCCTGATACTAAGTGTGCATCCTTGGATATATGTAGGGTAGGGTTAGTATGCATCCTTGGATATAACGTAGAGTTAGGGTTAGTATGCATCCTTGGATATAACGTAGGGTTAGGGTTAGTATGCATCCTTGGATATAACGTAGGGTTCAGGTTAGTATGCATCCTTGGATATAATGTAGGGTTAGGGTTAGTATGCATCCTTGGATATAACGTAGGGTTAGTATGCATCCTTAGATATAACATAGGGTTAGAGTTAGGGTTAGTATGCATCCTTGGATATAACGTAGGGTTAGTATGCATCCTTAGATATAACATAGGGTTAGGGTTAGTATGCATCCTTGGATATAACGTAGGGTTAGGGTTAGTATGCATCCTTGGATATAACGTAGGGTTAGTATGCATCCTTGGATATTTCGTGTGGCCGTGAGGGGGAAGGTGCGGCAATTCTGCACACAGCACCCGCATATAGGAACACATTTGCAATGCTTGCTGGGACTTGTAGTACCACACATGGCGGGAGTTAAAGATGCGGGCCGAAATTAATTGAAAACTCAAATGATTGTGGGGGGCCTGATAGGATTGGCCGAGGGCCTGATTTGGCCCCCAGGCCTTGTGTTGGATACATGTGCACTAGGTAGTGATATCACCATTTTGAAACGGTTTGTAATGGCTAATCACACTCACCCCTGGTGGTAAAATAGGGGCACTTTAAGTCTAGGGTGGTTGGTTTCTCATTTCTAATAGTTTGATCAAATCACACCAATCACAGTTACAATGTGCCACTTACAAAAAGAAAAGAAATAAAGTTGTTTGTAATGGAGGTGGAATGCACATGGCTTATTATAAAAAAACAACTGATGAAAAGAGCAGCCATAAATGATGTATAATTATGAAATGAGATAATGAAACAATGCTTTTCACAAAGGGAGTTTTTATGACTTTATTTTATGACTAGGCCTATTTCTGATATTTTTGTGTTTTACAAGAGCGTATTCATATGCATCCATCGTTCTTGTGTTTTGAGTTTTAGATTTATACTTTCAACATCACTTAAGAAGATGACAAAGACCCATGAAATATACTTTGGAGTGTCCCATGGATAGTGGGCTGTTTCAGCGATAAACACAGATGACTGATGACAAAGGCTGGATATGTTTATTTAAAAAAAAAGGATCATTTCTGAAAAGTAGGCTAATGTACCCCCCAATGTAATAACATGTTATGAATCAAGGAGGGGAATCTCTTAAGTTGCAACTTTAGACTAGGGTAGGCTACTTTATGATGCACAAGACTCAACACGTCACGTGTTGCAATCTGTGCAGAGCTTGTGTTCATGAGAAAACACTGTTTACTTATGGTGTGTGTGTGTGTGTGTGCGCGTGCGCGTGCTTGTCTCCTGCGGATGGCCACTGCTTCCTTCCTGATCCCTACTCCGTCGCCCCGCATAGCATTCCACCCCTGTCACTCCTCTAGGCTGAGAGCGGGTCATTAATTGTAGCGCTATCCCGGTCTACCACAAACGCAACTTCCGTTCCCTTACTTCCTGTGAGCCCCCCGCCGGAGCGAAAAAAGTAAGAAGAATAACAACATGTATAACATGTTTAACATGAGTGAGAACAGCATCCGAAGTACCCCCCTCTCTCTCTTGCCGCGTAGACCGATGCCACTGAAACGGATATCGCTTCCCCGGAAGTCCCGCCCTTTCTCGCCAATAACGAACTTCTGCAGCACCCCTTCCAGGCGTTCCGCGGCGAGGTGAGCACGCCTGGGGAACGGGGTAGGTTACTACCACTACTGAAGGGGATGATAGCAAGAGGAAGGGCATGACTCCCGGTGAAGAAACCCCCACTAAAGCGGTCGATATTTATCGTGACACATGGGTCCGCTTTTTAGGTATGTACTCCCAAGTCCTGTATTTCTAGCTGGGTGGTCAACGATGACGATATACACCTAAAACAGCTTCCCTCGACCCTGAACTGTAGCTAGCTGTTGGCAGATAGCGACATTAGCATTGCTGGCTAACCAGTTCCCCTCTTCGGTTAAAGGTCTATAAATACTTGCAATGACTTTTGAAGGACATTTCTTGTGGTCGCAGGACGTATTGTAGTCATTTTTAAATGTGTGTTTCACCCATTGAACGTCATTGAACTTACATTACATTACAGTAAAGTACATTACTTGCATTACATTACATGAAGTGATTCAAACACAGGCAGTGAAGCAGATGATCAGCATGGATCATCCATCTGCTGCTGAATGCTGTCTGTTGATGTTTAACCTTTACCTGATGTTTTAACCTTTACCTGATATTTTAACCTTTACCTGTATTGGAACTGATAATAATTCATTATTACTACTCATAAGCCATATAATGATGAGCTCTGAAGGATTAAACATTAATTCATAGGAGCTATTGATTGTAAAATATAGGGTTAATTATTTAGTCAGGCTAATATTTAGTGATATATGATGTACAATAAAATCATCATCATACAATACCAATTTGCAAAGTACTGGTCAGGTTTTGATAACGCAAAATTTGAAGTATGCAAGAATATTGGTTTAGCCTTATTTTCCATAGCCCATTGAATTATAAATGCACAAGTAAAGTAAAGTGTTTAGTTCATAAGTAGGCATATTCCATATTTTGTAAGTCTTTAATACCTGAGTAATTATTGATAATTGAATTGAATTAACAAAAATGTGTATTGTCTGTACCGTAAGCAGAATACACCTCAATGGCTGTTCAATGGAACAATGCTACTGCACATGTCACATTCACTTGCTGTAGCTACCAAAGATCATTTATAGAAAAGAGTATGGTGACTCACACCAAGTTCAGCAACTGATGGGGTGGCGCGCACAGAAAATAGATAAATACATCAGCCTTGCCCTGTAACCATGTCTTTTCATACTTCTATACTGGATTGTGCAAGTACATTTGCTGAAATGTGGTGAAATTCTGTTTGTATTAGTTTCCCTTTTCCCCAAAAAAGAGGGTTAGCACACTTAATGGAAATAGTTCAGGACTTCATTATGTATTTATTATATGTTTGTACTCTATCCATACAGGGGCTCTTTCATTGTCCCAAATGGTACCTATTTTACCAACCAGTCAATGAAGTGGATTTCCCATTTAATGCTTCAAAATACACTTCAAAATCATATCAGTTTGTGACATCACAAGTGGGAGTGTCTGCCCACATCTATGATAGACTTATTCCCCAGTCATCCCTCTCTGGTGGACTGTACCAACTGGCAGGCGGGAATTGATCTGTCCCTCAAATCCATCTGGGTGGATACTCCACTTGTGATGTCACGAGGATGGATCTGTAGACGAATAGGGCCAGCTCAATACAATCTACAGTTTTTTATATTTTAGCGTCAAATGTTTCTCTTAAGTGTGCATTTAAGGTTTGTTGAGTTATGTAATCCTGATATTAAACACTAACTAACACACTATTTGTTGAAGCCTAGTATGAAAGGTGGTTATAAAGAAGGATTAATGATGGAATATTTAGCTGCATCCATAGTAATTGCGGTGTATTATTATTTATAATGAATGCACAACATGAGTAGATGGGAATTTTAGTACGTCAGTCCTAGAGTTGAATTCTGTGCAGTTCATCATGTCCAAGTTCCTAAGTGAATCTTAAATTGATGGGCCCACTCGGGGAATACATTTAAGACCATTTGCCACCGTTCAACAAGCCCAACCTTTTAATTGTGGGCATCCATCTCGAGCCGGTTGTTGAGCGTCATCTCATAAAAAAAAACGTGCATCCTGAACATTGAGTGGAAACACAATGCACACAATGCTGCTTTGTTTTGATATTGTGCGCTGCTCTTGTGATTCCTAAACCTTTTGTTGAGAGAGGCTGGTATTCTGTCACCTGTATATGGCTGTGTATTAGCAAAGGCAAATTGACGTGATTCACCACAAATGGGCTATGTTCGAAACAGCAACCAACCGCAATCAAGTACATTGTGCAGTCATTAAGCAGCTTTGTATGGTACGAGCAGTAATTATCTGCCTTGGTGGAAGAATTAGTTCAATTTACATCTCAATAGAATAATACCCTTGTGCTGGCTCTCCCAAGCATTGACGGCCAGTGTATTCAATAAGCCATTATGTCTGACTTGATGACTTGAAGTGGAACTCAAACAAATGTTCAAATTCAAAGCCTTCATTTTGAAGTTCATATAGGCCTAGTTCATGCAAGATCTCATTCTAAGCCGGTCATATATGTCTAGTTCACGCAAGATCTCAGCAGGTCATAAAGCCCTAGTTCCCGCGAGATCTCCTCGCTAACTAACACCCACTGACATGTGATGTGTACCTCCTGGAACTTTGGACAACTTGTCTAGCAGCAGAAAGTATGCGAGCCAATGCCATAGTACCTCCTAGGACAGCGAGAACTGCTTACCAAGCCGACTGACCTCTGACCTCTCTGTACGTGTACGTCTGCAGGCTATGCCAACGAGGTGGGCGAGGCCTTCCGTGCCTTAGTGCCAGTGAGCATGGTGTGGGCCAGCTACGCCGTGGCCTCCGTTTATGTCACCGCTGATGCTGTGGACAAAGGGAAAAAGGCGGCCGTGGTAAGTGATGAAAAACAGACAGCATATTTCATTATTTTTCAACAACCTGCTACTGAATCCAACTGTTTGTATTTAAAACAATTTGTATTTGGTTTTTTTTTTTTGGTGTATTTTCCCCCATAGGCCCATGGGGACAACCCCGGGAAGACGACCAAGGTGGCGGCCGCCGTCGTGGACACCTTTGTGTGGCAAGCCCTGGCGTCCGTGGCCATCCCCGGCTTCACCATAAACCGGGTGTGTGCCGGCTCCCTCTACCTACTGGGCCGCACCACCAAGTGGCCGCTGCCCGTCCGCAAGTGGACCACCACAGCCATCGGCCTCTCCACCATCCCCTTCATCATCACCCCCATAGACCGGTGAGGATCAGTCGGATGATAATTGGGGGGGGGGGGGGGTGGTTGTATTAAATAGACCTGTAGATAATGTAGACTTGGTGTCACTCAAAGGGTCAGTCAACCCCCATATTAACAGAACTTCTGCATACGAGTAAAAAAATAAATAAAGCGATCCGAGCAGTGGTTAAAGTTTTTGGTCAAACGTTGTCAAAACGCACGTCAGACACATTCGAGCGAGGGTGTACAGCCAATTTTAACCGGAAGTAGCAGACTTCATGTGTTTTACAGAGAATTTCCTCCCATTTAACAACTTTATATATTTTAGTCAGAAATAACAGAAATGTTCACCGACACTTGGTGAGACCCAAACTGAAAGAAAGTGATTTTGGGGTTTACTGACCCTTTGAATATGAAGCGGTGCACATTCCCTGAACCATGAACCGTTTTTGGTTCATGGTTCATTATGAAATGGATACTTAGTTACTAGTTTTTTCTTGGCCACTTGTCAGATGAAGGTCGACTGGTCGTGACTGTTTTCCAAAGATGGCGCCCGCTTGTTTTCGTCAAGGCACTGGCTTTCTAAACTTTCTTTTTAATAAACTGTCTGTACACTTACAAAGTTCTCAATGCTTCGTTTTACATGTAGGGACCCTCATTATGCTGCCGTGGAAGTATGGTGTGATTTTGAGCCTTGTTAGTGGTATAGAATTGCGATTTATTTTACATGAATATCTGCCCCCACAGCTAGCGTTATAAGCTAATTAGCGGTTTTCGAGAACTTTGGTTACATTCGACTACAATGAAAACTGATCCCAGAGAACGGTCCAACTCAGTGGACATGTGTTATAATCATATGGTCTCATTTTGCGCCGGAATTGTCCTTTAATGGCACATGACCTCTCTTATACGCCCTGCAGATCGGTAGACTTGCTGCTGGACTCGAGCCTGCGGAAGATCTACGGGGGCGGGGAGAAGCATGACTGAGGAGGAAGACGAGGATGAGGAGGAAGAGAAGGTGCTGGGAGGCCCACCCCCTCCGTCCGGTCCTGCTCACGGGTCTCTCCACTGTGTGAACCATGCAATGCAGTGGCGGTGCTTCAAGGGGTACATAGGTTGTATCAGCAAATGCATAGTTCTTAATGCAGCCGCACAATTTAGAGTGAACTGATTAGAAAAGCTTATTCCGAAGCGATCGTAAATAACGGTTTTTAGATGCTTTGTAAAATACTAAAATGTTCAGAAATTTTGTACAACACAAAACAAGGGACAACAAAAGATATCCTATTTTTTACATGTACTCTTAGGAATATTACACCTGTACAACTCCGGGCGTCCAGGAGAAGTGCTCATTTGTTCAAAATGAATGTGAAAACAAGATCGTATGCGTGTATGTCAGGGTGACTCTGCTTTAGTTTCTTAAAAGAAGGGATGACGTTGTGGGCGTAAGGAATTATCGATATGAGCCATGCTATCAATGCATTGACTGTATTTTGTGTGTATGTGTGTGTATGTGTGTGTGCCACCACCGCCAGCACCAGCAGATTGACTGCAACCTGGACTGCTGAACCTCATGTGACAGACCTTAAACTAACTACGATGATGGTTTATTAGCCATACACTCTGGTGCGGTACTGACAGCACGGGGTCATCTTTCTCTGTTTCTAATTTAACGGTTACTTGCTTTTCCTCACAATGTGTTCACTTGTGAAGCCATATAATTTTGCACAAGAGATTTTCTTTTTGTACCCCATAGCAAAATAACGAATTGGTCAAGTTTGATCTAAATTACGGTAAATGTAGTAAAAGTGTGGGTGTTGACACCCGCTCTTGGTACATCTGTGACCTCACAGATGGTATATCTATGACCTCACAGATGTACAATGAGGTCACAGAATCTACGCTGGGCTTTCAATGGTATGATTTACTCAGGTAAAATACATGTATCGTTTACGGTAAAATTTGATTCATTGTTCAGACTTGGTGAATCATTCCTCCATGGTGTGCCAATGGTTTGGAGAATTGTTGTGTCACTCAGCCAGCCCTCATAGTTTGAGTCCCTAAAAAGTGCGTTATACTGTTTAAATACTTGTTGCTGTATAAATGAGGAGGATGGCAAAGAGAAATATACTAACATATATATATATTTTATTACTGTTGGGTGGAACAAGGGGATATACTGTAACTATGCAAGGGAAACAACTGCTAAACTTGTACATGAGTGAGAGTTTTAAATTGGGCAGCCAAAGGGAAGGGAATTCTTAAGTACATTTTTACAGTACATACTTTTTAACCTCTTTTTGCTTTTTTTTCTTTGTATGTTTTTGTCCTATTACAGTTAAAGCTTTATGTTTATGTTTACTTTTACATTAAGGGAGAGAGGCTGAAATAAATCTGAGTGAAATCCTGTCTGCTTATTGGTATATTTTCAGATTTCAGTTTGACATGCATGCATGTTTTTCGTGCCTTTTCTTGATTATTTGGATAATCTTAATTAACATTCAAATCATACAAAATGATAAAATGTTGTTCACTAAATAGGAAAAGTAGAAACAAATAGTTTTTGAATGTCATTTTTGGGCAGCTGCAATCTCTTACTCTGTACATCTTAAAATGTATTAAGGCATAGTAAACAGTAGGCCTTTTTTCCCCCCCCTCAAAACACAGTGGGTTACAACATCACTGTTCAATCCCAGTGGCATCGGTTGCCCCCACATCTGATAACAAATGACCAACGAGGGCATGGTTAACCACTCCGCAGAACGACCCTTAACCGCACTCACACTCAATGTGACGACATTAAAATGTCAGCAAGTTCATTAAATGGAAATCACATCTGGCCTAATGTGCCTTTCGGGGCTGCGGTCTGCATAGCGGTGTAGTGGAGTTGGGGACAAGGGGCGCCGTAAGGAGGTGGGGGACCAAGGGGGCCCCTCAGAGCACAGTATTATCGGACGGGGTTGGGGGCCCAATATTATCATCTTTCATAGGGCCCCCAAAATCTGCAGTGCCGCCCCTGGTTGGTTGAGGCTGAAGTGTCCAATGGCCGCGAACGACCTTGATTGGCTGTGCGGCGTGGTGGCAGCTGACGCCAATCCCGGTCCACTCAGTGAAATACACTGATCTCCACGAAGGCCCCCCCCCCAAAAAAGACTGAAAAGTTCAGGCCCCTCGGGACTATAACCGTGGAGCCATGGCCGGGTCCGTGTACTTTTTTGTGGCCCTGTACGTAGCCGTGTCCGCAACCGCGGTCCGATCAGGTGAGAGCCACACGTGATGAGTTCAACAACTATAATCAAGCGTCAATCCTCATGGAGGATCTGAGTGAGGATCTGAATGAGGGGCTGAATTGGGTTTCACACCCTCACAGATACACAGGTACACCGAGCTGGAGGACTGCCCTACTACTACCGGGGCCAGTGGGTCCTCCCCGTCCCCGGAGACCCACCAGGGGAGCCCTCGGCGGATCAGGCCCTGGCCGCCTGGTCCTCCTCCTTCCCCTCCTCCCCCATCTTCGCCACCTCCTCCTCCTCCTCTCAGGGGGTGACCGTGCAGGGGGGGCCCCCGGAGCCCGTCGTTCAGCAGCAACGAGGTGAGGAGGAGATGGATGGATGGGGGGGATTTTACATTTTACTGTGTGTGTGTGTGTGTGTGTGTGTGTGTGTGACTTCACTTATGGCACCCATTGCAGTCCTAACCATCCCTTGGAAGGAGGGATCCCCCCCCCCCACTGCTTCCTTCTACAGGTTTCTTCCTCATAATCCAGGGTGTTTTTTCTGGCCCTTTTGGGGGGGGGGGCTATACAAATACAATGGACTTGACTTGTTTACTTTATGACCATTATGTCTTTCCCGTTCGACCCCTATTGGTATTATAAGGGCCTTACCATCCCTGGAACGAGGGATCCCACTCCTGTGTTCCTTCTCGATGTGTACACTGTAACTGTGATGTGTGCACTCTAACTGTGATTAAGGACTTTACGAACTCAACTGACTTTATGTGACTTTTGGATATTTGGTTCCTTCTACAGATGATGATGACGATGATGATGATGATGATGATGATGGTGATGTTAAAGATTGGACCGTCTGGAAGGGTTTAGTGGTGGTAGCGGTCTTGTTGGTGTCCGTGATTGTAGCTCTGAGCATGGTCTACTACCTGTGTGTTTGGAGAGGAGGACGGATACACTACCAGGCCCAGCATGACCTCTCTCCTATGATGTGATCACATGAAACAACATGAACATGAACTCCTGTAAAAAATAAAATGAATCACAAATGCATTGCCTTCATTTAGATTTGCATAGTAGATTGTTGACTGACTTTATTGGCATGGGAAACAAAATATGTACATTGCCAAAGCAGGTGAAACTTCAAGCCAAAAGAAAAATATGAATTAAGTCAAATAAAAGATATATATACATATAAAGTGAATATTTAATACTAAATATATAAAAAGTAAAATATGGAATACTAAGAGCATATAGAAAGTCCAGTATAAAATGTATCTCCTATAAACAGATGAAGTAAAGATGCACTGTACATGCTTTGCATTTACAGGGTGGAGGATATGTGCAATCATTGTGAACAGACAGAAATAGTTCAGTTTCATGCTGACAAAGATGTGCTGGTGACTGAAAGCCAGTGGGACTCTTGTCTTAATTCTTCAGTCAGTCCAACGATGCAGTTCACCATCATCACCGCTAGAGGTCGCCGCTTTGTTGCTGACCAATTTATTTTTTCTAGATGTCAACACTGGGGGGTTTCCTTACTCCCACCATTGGGTGAGATTGGCGTAATATGTATAGAAATTATTTATTTTCTAACTTTTTATTGGTGGTTTGTACAGTGGACACTCTGGTATTTTGTTTTTGAATTTCGGGTCAGACTTGAAGCCAGGAGTTTTATTTGGCAGCAGATATCCATTTTGGTTTTCTGTCTCTATAGTTAAACTTCAATAAATCATACGGTCATTTGAACATCATATTTGGCATTTTACTCAACCAAATCCCTTCAATAGCAAAGGGGGAAACTATAGACCTGTGTATTTCTCTTATTCCCCACCATGTTTCCTTGTAACCTTCAGTCAATCTTTTCTCTCAGTACATTTTTCTCCCAAGTGCTTTAAGTCTATGGAGGCACAGGGGCCAGATAAAAATCAACAAACATAAGTCTCCCACGAGCAACATCAGGTGGCGTTAAGGGCCCCGAGGAGACAAAAAGCTGATGAATTGAATGCATCTGCCCTCCCCCGTGATGGATGGACTCGTTCACAGGGGGGGGGGGGGGAGAGGGAGGGAGGGAGAGAGGGATGGGGGGCATTGTTCATGTGTCACTCCGATCGCCACGTCCCCCTTTGATTTGTGCCCCCGTTTCTGAAGGCCACAAGTAGCCTGAGAGACCTCCCCTCTTTCTCCCTTTCTCCCCCTTCCCCCCCACCCCACCCCCCCATACTGCTGCCCCTAACAACAACCCCCACCCCCCCCACCCCCGCCCCCCATTCTATAGAGCAGAACTCCCCTCTGCCTATCCCATTGAACACAATGGGAACAAGTTGGGGGTGAATATCCTATATGAGTAAACTAAATCCATGACTTTGTCCCCTTTTTTTGCTTTCGATTCGGGGGAATCTGCTGTGGAAATGTTACAAACGGACATTTAACATTAAAATACATTTTTGTTGTATACTGCAAGTGTATGTCGCCTATATACGTCGTATAAGACCTTTTCAGAGTGAGCTTTAGGGCCCTTATGTGCTTGTGTGTCCCAAAGTGTTTTTTTGGGGGGAGCTTTACATTATTGCCGACTGTACTGTCATCTATTGGGGATTCATACGATATTTAACATTAGGCTGCTGGACTGTTGAAGATGCTCTTTATTGCATTTTTTATTTCCGGTTGCAGCAGCTAACAGTTTAAGAATGACTATAGAGGAAATGCAATGGCTTCCACCCGGCTCTTTATAAGCCACTACACCCCCACCCACCCATGGCCCGCTCACACACACATCAGTGGTGTATTTCATACAAAGCCGTTGTAACTATAGAGTAATATAGTTAGTAAAAAAAATATTGGATATAATAAAGTTCACCTATTCTTTGAGCTGTGCACAAGGTTGGTTTAGTTTAGTGATTCACTGTGTGTAAAGATAAGTTACAGTTAGTTTTACGCCCCTTGTCCCCTCTAATACCTTCTGTTGAGACCTTTGACCTCACAGGATGATAGTGTAGTATAAGTTGAGTAGGCCTAAATATGTTTTTATTAGGACCCTGCTGTCTTCTGTGGGGAGTCTCTGCTGTTGGGAGGAAGTCAACAAATGCTAACCACTGTCTTTTTTTTGTGTTACTCTTGCGCAATCCTCCTTACTAACTTACTGTGACTGGTTTGACTGTCAATCCAACGGTCTGGTGTAATAACAAATTTGTGAGGTTGTGTCTGCTTGTAGCCAACCACAGCCACTAAGATATAACACATCCGCTTTTGTGACTGAATTCTTGCTATACCCTGAAAACAGACAGTTTTGCACAAAAAAAACAACTGCCCTAAAAGCACTGTCTTACTTGCAGAAATAAAATAAATTGCATTCATTTGCAACGTTCCGGTGAGAGAGAGAGAGAAAGAGAGTGAGAGAGAGTGACAGAGAGAGAGAGAGAGAGAGAGAGAGAGAGTGACAGAGAGAGAGAGAGAGAGAGAGAGAGAGAGGTACAATAGACATTAAAAGAAATCATGCAGCATCAATGCATACACATATATGAAAGGCAAGCTTCCCTCAGGGAAGGCATACATGATTCAATTAAAAACAGTGTGAAAAATGCAAATAATTGATGATAGCCTATATATCAATGATGTAACGCTAGTGTCGTCTGGTGGTGCTTATGGTGCACTCAGTGTATGTTGCTTATCTAGCTGTTAAATAAACCTACATTGAATTGAATTTAATTGAAAACTAAACGGTTACAGGCGTAACGTGACATCTTTACTGATTAGGCCTACTAAAGCAGTAAATGTAGTGTTTCAGGAAAATAACACATTTCTCCTGAAACACACACAACAATGTTCATCTTGAGAAATATTGCAGGAGAGACAAAAACATACCAACAAAAAAAATGGCGGCGCCATGCCAACCAGCAATTAATGAATGTCTGTCCCCATCCCAATCTGTTTGTACTGTATTGAGTGTGGAGACCTCTGCTGGGGCCACGCAACATGGATCTGCTCAGTGGAAACCCACACCAACACAAGAAGAGAACGATAAACGCTGATTTCTTCATCGTATTCATCACTTATGGGAATTACTCCCCCTTCCCACCGCCCCCCCCCCCCCCCCCCCCCACCCTCCCACCCGCGATGATCAGCATTTTAAAATGAAGGTAGATTAGATTACAAGGAACAGGACGTGGGCCCATACACGTTTCCACGTAGACACGTTTACACTGAATCCCACGCCCACTGTACGGTGATTTATTTTTGTGTATTTTTTGTATTGGGATAGCATGTTATTAAGTGTTTGTGTTTTTGTGTATACTATATGTAGACATGTGCATCTGTATGCCTGAAGGGGTGTGTCTAAGTGAAATGAGTTAGGAGAACATGAAAACTGAGCGGACCATCGCTGATACATAATGGATGAGGAGAGCCCGGCGGCTGCTGCTCAATGCTATTCAGGTGGCGAGAGAGAGAGAGAGAGAGAGAGAGAAAGAGAGAGAGAGTGTGATGGGGAGACAGAGAGAGAGACATAGAGAGAGAGACAGAGAGAGAGAGACAGAGAGAGAGAGACAGAGACAGAGACAGACAGACAGAGAGAGACAGAGAGAGAGAGAGAGAGATGGGGGAGAGAGAGAGACAGAGAGAGACAGAGAGAGAGAGAGAGAGAGAGAGAGAGAGAGAGAGAGAGAGAGTCACTTAAGGCACCACAGTCTCTAGTTTATCCGTCTAACATCCAAAGTGTGTCATCGTGTTGTTTTGGGGCTGTAGGTAATAACTGATTCAACTTTTCCATGGTTGATGGATGGGTGGAAGTGTGTGGGGCACCTGATTGTATTCACAATACTTCAATGTCACATGCTTCTGTGGAAAACAGTTTCAACCGTTTTGTAGCATGCTGAAATAGTCGATTCACTTTAATAATTCACTTTATATAGCATGCTTTTGCCTACCGGCTTATGTTAAATATTTAGTTTAGATATTTAGTAAAACTATTGAAATAGAGAGAGAGAACTAAATATTTAGTACAAATATTGAAACTTATGTTTTAAGTCTTCGATGTAAAAACTACCTCAAGGGTGTCACACTTCAGATCAACTCAACAGGCCCCTCGTACTCATATAATATAATATATTCTTTTAGACATTTGTACACTCATTCAGTAGCGCAGGTTTTGTATGAACATTGGGGACACACACACACACACACACACACACACACACACACACACACACACACACACACACACACACACACACACACACACACACACACATAAAATGTAAAATCCCCCCCATCCATCCATCTCCTCCTCACCTCGTTGCTGCTGAACGACGGGCTCCGGGGGCCCCCCCTGCACGGTCACCCCCTTTCCTGCACTCTGGTGATTTTTGTATAGACCAATTTGTGCCTTTTCTGCATCAATGTATGGTGGAAATGTCTTTATTTATGTAAAGGAAACACAGAATTCAGCCACCAGGTGACAACTCAAAATATACTGGAATATAATGCAGTAAGGCTCTCAGGCGTTCTGCATTGCTTTCAAATATTTATTCTCCTGTAGATCAACTTTTCTCCTTGAGAAGCATGATTTAATCTCCTGTCCTCTTGTGTCTTTTGTTTGGGGAAGGAACCTCTTTAAATGTGCATGTGGCACCTATTCACGTCAATGATACATTATTTCATTTTACTTCATTTTTAAACCCCTTTTATTAGGAGAGGGACAAACGCACGTGTTCGAAAAATACCCAGAATCTACGCCTACGCACTGATTTGAACTAAACCCAGAACATCCAGCAGATTGGCCGCTAGTCGCGGGGAAAATGGCTGAAACTATGTAATTTCCTCCTTCCTACTTTTCAGATAATAATAACAACACTATTGTTGTTATTTTTACTGTCTGCTTAACTCGTAGGGAACGTTGAATGTTCAGCACAGGAGGCACAAAACGATGTTGTTTTCCTTTGCAACAGTGACCTTTATCTTATTACAAGTATATATTTATGACAACCAACACAGTACTGTGTTGCGTATTGATTCCATGATTCCACTGATCGGTAATATACCTTCAAATAACCAGTTTAATGACACTAAAAAAAAATGCCTATAAATGCCTATTCACATATGTCCAGGCAAGACCGTCAGGCAATATAAAGAAATCAGTTCAGACAGTGAAAACCAGGTTAACCACGCTCAACAGCAGAACATTATGACCTATATACAGCAAAATAACACACAACATACATAGATATATACATACAGACACACACACACACACATACACACACATGCATTGACTCGTGCACGTCTACAAACATCCACAGCATAGGGACAAGAGTGAGGAGGTAGAGAAACCTGTATCACTTCTGTTTCTTTGAAGTGCAGTCACTTACAGATTCCCCCCTCTCTCTCTCTGTCTGTCTGTCTCTCTCTCTCACACTCACTCTCTCTCTGCTCTCTCTCTCTTTCTCTCTCTCTCTCTCTCTCTCTCTCTCTCTCTGCTCTCTGCTCTCTCTGTGCTCTCTCTCTGCTCTCTTTCTCTCTGTGCTATAATTTTACAGGGTGGAATGATGGATGAGGCGATGTCATCCCATGTTTATTATAATGCACACCATCTATTCTTCTCGGGCCAGGCTGCATGAAACCCACGGGAAGAAGAACAGAAACTGTCTGCTTTGAAGGGGTTAAAGAAAGCCTGAAACAAAACAACAACACCGCGGTCTACGTTGGTGTGTGAAGTGCACGCTACACTACAGCAGCGCGTTTTGCATGTCTTTGCATATTGGAGTATGACTTGCAAACTGATTATGATCTCACGTAGAGAAATAAAGAAACGCTTCCCTTTTCAGTGGGAGAATGTCAATGGGGGTCATAAGTGGTTTTAAGAATCACATGCTTTGAAATGTCTTTAGCCAGAATGCATGGAAGATAAGCAGTTACAAAGCACAAAGCACAACAGTCTGTTTTAGGTTTACAAAACGACAGATATTTTTGGTCGTGCTTGGTTGGGGAATGTATTTCAACTACAGCTTTGAAACTATTCAAATCATTTGAATGAGTGTTCATTTGACTTTTACCACGCTAAAATGCATATGTAACGGGAACAGGCACCTGATTTGTGGCCAGTGGTGCAGTAGTCCCTTATCTCGCTATATTTCCTGTGTAGCCTCCGTTTCTCAAGAACTGTATAAGTGCCCAGAATATATATCTGTTAGTTCTATTGATTGACTGAGTAACAGCTCCTCTCCCCCCTATACCCACACATCCCCACCACAGACACCCAGTGATTCCTCTCACTCTCACTCACACACACACACATTGACACACACACTGACACACACACACACACACACACACACACACACACACACACGTACCCACACGCACGCATACACACACACACACACACACACACACACTCACCCTAACAAGCCTATAAGCAGACTAGTCTAGACAAAAGCATTAGGCCTTAATCATTACAGTAATGCATCTTTCTCTTCTCATATAGATCAAGTCAGCCGGAGCCCCCCCACCACCACCATGAAGACAATTGGTGCCATATTGAAATAGATTGATTTAAATAGATCGCTTGTCTTGGGTGTAACAGGTCCACTACGCGACAGCGCTGCCGACTTCAGGCCCGTTTTTGAGCGGGCGTAGCCTACTGGAGGAAGACAGAGGCTTTCCAAATGGCTCGCATGGTTCCTGGAGGAGAGGGATCGATAACTGCCCGACTGAGGCCTCACTCATCCATCTGATTAATATGTTTGTTTATCGACCCCCCCCCCCCCCCCCCGGTCTCCCCCCGGTCTCTACCAATAGGGTGACATCCTGTGTCTCTCGATACACGCTTCAGCCGCTATGCGTTTTCTCTCTATAGGACAGAAGTGGGTATTAGTAGGCCGAATGCATATCTCTAGGTAGACATGGTATAGCTAGAACAGAGGCTTGTGAGAATCTCAAATGCCTCTTTCTGCAAGAGGTAGTGGAGATAGTGGAGAATGCCTACACGCTGGCTGGCTGGAATGCACCTTAGATATGACTTGTAGCCTACATATGCTAAAGAGGCTAATAGTAAGTATTTCACAATTACATTCATTCATTGTGATCTTTAAAGTGGCCATCTCAAAGATTTCCGTTTCGTTCCCTTTGGTGACACCTATGGGGATAAGCGGTATTTGCAGGTGTGTCACCACCGACACTCAGTTCGTAACATTCATAATACTGCAAATGCAAGGGCCTTCATCAGTGGGCCATAGGCTCACTCACCATTGTGTTATTTGGCGATAGATAGTGACATTTAATTATATGAAAATCCTTGAGATTGTTACTTTAATGATCCAAACTGTGACTTTTTTTTCTGTTGGAAATGTGGTTGAACTTGACTGAAACTCACTTCAATCCAATTATAAATACAAGAAACTCAACAAGAAATATATAGAGTGATGGAGATTAAGACCAGACGCTCGTAGAGTGAGTAGTTGACTAGAATGGTGAACTCAATGGTGATTAAAAGTGACATTGACAGCTGCTGGTATAAACTTTTTATCACAAACCCTACGTCAATGGAGTGATGTGGCTCCTGTATGACGGTATTGTCTATAACATAATAGTAAAGTTATTATTATTATTATTATTATTATTATTATTATTGTTGTTGTTGTTATTATTATTATTATTGTTATTATACGTGCAGTGCAGGGGAAGCACCTGTATTTTTTTACGGTAGAGTAAGGTAAAGTAAGGTTTTTTGGTTTCATATTCATTTCTAGATTCACACTCTATAGGAAAACTTGTTTTGTTAAATTAAGTTGTTTGATTTGGCACCGCCGTCGCCCCCTTCCCTCCCCCCTTGTCATGTTGTAAATACCATTAAAATAGTCACTCTGCACCAATTATCACTCATGAAACATGTTTGTACGTAGCCATTGTTCAATAGGGTCATAACAAAAGATGAATATTGTCTAGACTAGATTACTGTAATGTAATGCTCTGGTTTACCGCCGCTAAACTCCTAACTAGACCCAGAAAATTCGACCACATTACTCCTATTCTCTCCTCCCTCCACTGGCTTCCGAATTAATACCAGGTCCGATTTTAAGGGGGTACTACTGACCGATAAAATCCTGCACGGATTAGCACCATCCTACTTGAAGGACCATATTCCCTATTGTCCTTCTCGGCCCCTCAGGTCTTCAGGAGCTGGCCTTCTATCAATCCCAAAAGTTAAAAAGAAATCAGCAGGACACAGAGCGGTCTCTTACCGAGCGCCCCACCTGTGGAGCAGTCTGCCACCTGTAATCAGAGGAGCTGACTCTGTAGAAAAAATCTAATCCAAACTTAAAACCTACCTCTTTACTCTCTCATTTGGCTCCTAGGAGTGCCCCTCAGCTCGCATTACAGCTAAATCGACCTGTTAGCCAGCACTAGCCTACCCCTGCTGCTGATCGGCACTAGATTAGAGGTTTCCTACTCCCTGTCCATCCTGCCACATTTTACCATAATGCTGCCTCTGTTTTAGTGTGTTGCTGTGATCATGACTGGACGCCTGGCCACCCCACCTGCTGGCTACCAGCTAGCTCACAAGCCAGCACCCCATCACCACGGACAATACTAATTGTCCATTTTTTAAAATTGTACTTCAAATGTTTTCTTGTAATACTACTGTGTATGTCAATGATGGCACTCCTAACCATCCCTGTAAGGAGGGACCCCCCACTTCTCAAGGTTTCTTCCTTGATAATTTTAGTTTTTTCTTGCACTTTGGGGGGGCTAGGGTTAGGGGGTGTCATAAATATATGGCCTGTAAAGCCCTTTGTGACTGTAACTGTGATAAAGGGCGATACAAATAGAATTGCCTTGACTTGGCTTAACTGCCTGCATTATCTGAGGTATCAATTAGTCAGTAGTTGGATTCAAGTGAGGTGTAATAAGAAGGATATACCGCGAGCATGAAAGTATGAATAAAAATGCACTTGTTGGTGACTTACTCTGCCTGAGTCCACCCACGGATGGTGCTGTGTTGTACTCAACTTCATAGGCTACATTTAACACGTTTGATACCTTGATCGTTTTGTTTCGGTTTAACTTGAAAGTGCCTCTATTGTACCACCAGGTGTGATGTCACAAACATACATTTGTGACATCACAAATATACATTCATCACAAGTGGGAATTCTATGACGGATGGATGAACTCCAGTTAGCTCAGTGGTGCACTGGTAGGATGCAGTTGATGTATCCATCATAGACCTGGGTACTTGTGATGTGACAACTTTACAGTATATAGTTTGCGATCAACCTCGCAACTTGGTTCAAATAGGAGGCCTTTCATTTTAGCTGTATACATGATTCTGCCACTCTTTGCATTTACTGTGTCCACGAACACACATGCAACAGGTTTCTATCTTGGCTGGGTTGTGTCTTTAGTCCTGTTTAGTGAATAGGCTTGAGGCTGGTCATATGATTTATTCATACAACAATGGTCTGCGTGATGTCAGAGGGCTGTGAAACTATTGTTATATCGACTATTACCACAAGAATAGCCTACTCCTTGAATCCAATTTTAAACTATTACAACACAATATGTCCTATTATGTTGGGAATTCCTGTGTCACAGATTTTAGATTCCTGTTTGATGTGTGTTGGATGTTGCAGTGGTTGTGTAATGGATGCAGCAGATCTAATACTAATAATATGAATAATATTATGACCGATACAGTTATGCTAAATATAAAGACGAAAGTTCATGACCTAACACAATATTTTAGTAATAATAGAATCGATAAATATTACGGATTTAACTCTCCATGTCCAATCTCATTGTCACCCAAATGTAGGCCTATTTTGAAATATGTTTTTGGTGCTACCCATTTGAAACGTTAGCCTATTACTACTACTAGTACTACTACTACTACTACTACTACTACTACTACTACTACTACTACTACTACTAATAGCCTACTAATACTACTACTACTACTACTACTACTACTACTACTACTACTACTATTACTACTACCACTAATAGTACTACTACTGCAATACTGCTATTATTACTACTACCCCTAAACAAGGAGGCCTCTCCCCACTCCCACCACCCACATGTACTTCTGACAATGGCAGAGAGATGGGGATTTCCAGCCTTGCTGCTCTCCAACATTGTGAGGAACTTTATTGTACATGGTGCCATAACACATAGATAGGATGTTTATCTCTTCATGGCTCGTAGCGAGCAGGCCTGATAAATAACTGACATGATAACAAACAACGTGTGACTGTAAATAAAAGCACATTATGTCAGATGTTTTAAAACGTGTTCGTGCATAATTTATAAACATCCCCTTTGCAGTTTTTGACGGAAACCCTCCAATGAAACAACGTGACCTTGGAAGTGCTTAGTTTTAAACGTTATTATGTCATCTGTGTGGTGGATGATATGTTAAGTGTAGCCTGTATTCCCATCAATACGGTTACACCCCACTGCGCAAGGAGACGTCCAAACGACGTCTTTTCCAAGTCATTTTTGCACGTCTAATTTTGGTCACCTCAAGGTGCAGACTGTTACTCCAGACGACGTCTTTCTTTCAACGTATACTTGACGTCCATTTATGACGTCCACAGTACCGCCGTGCAGGAGCTATTTCTAGTCCAAATATGGTCGTTGTGGACGTCTTTTCTACGTCCAATTATAACTCATATTAGCCTACTCTTTTTTTTTTTTTTTTTTTTTACTGGTGTAGTTCCTATGCATAACCAAATGACGTTACAGTAAAATTAGCTGTTACAGGAAAACAGGTTCCTACCTTCTGGACACGTTTCTACAGTCACGTTATAATAAATCACAATCCAATCCTGACTGTTTTGTCACCCATTTTTAATTGCAGACATCAGTTTACAATACAACAGCAGGCAGTATATACAAACGTGTAAAAAAAAAAAAAAAAAAAAGGTAAAATACAAGTACTCTGTTTAGGTGGCTTTCAAAGGGCAGGACACCTCACTCACTTTCAAAAGAGGACCAAACACCACCTGACAAAAGGATAAGAAAAAAAGATTTAGAAACACCTTACTAAAACTTTACAATACAGTACTCCACTGCACTAAATTGTTAAGCACCGGACCCATAACCGGCTGTCACCGACAAATAAAGCACCCCGGCCGCTCCCCAGCTCAACACAATGGCCCTCCTGCTCGTTAACACTGGAGGCCTGTTGCCGATAACGGTCGTGTAATGGCCCACGGCTCCAGCGCTTCACTCCATGTATTTATTTTTCGCCGGTTTCGTTGTACGTTAAACAAAATTGGTCGTGTTCAAAAGCTAACGTTAGCAGATGTAATGCTAATTGTAGCAACAACAGGTTTGAGGCATAAAGCTAAAACGGCAAACGCTATAAATGCATAAATGAACATAAAATTAACTTATGGGTCTATATGCTGACCGAACTTACCTGCAATTTAGTGGACAACGCTGATTTTCGGATTGCTGTGTAGGTTGTTGTCGAAGGTGCACAGAGCCGAGCGGCCATTTGCTTTCACCGTAGAGAAACACCTGGGCCAATGGAAGTGGCTCTTATGTACGTTGATGACGCAATGCCTCAGCCAATCACAATGGCGTTGACTGTAACACCCCCCCTTCCCCAAAGGCTACACCTTTATTGTTGTAATAAACAGAATAACACTATTTTAAAAGAGAAAAACAAAAATGTAAACAAACAAAAATATTACTTTTATTCAAAAATAATGTTTAATCACAAAATATGTCATCATGCCCATACTACTACTACTATGATAATGATAATGATAATAATAATAATAATAATAATAATTATAATAATAATAATAATAATAAATAAATTACATCATGTCAATTTCCTGCACCTGTCTTAGACGTCCAAAAAAGTGACCAAGCCTGACGTCCAAATGTTTAACTGCATATTGATGTCCAAGTGGGGTCATGATTAGACGTCCAAATAGTGGACCTAGTTTGGACGTCGTTTAGGCGTCCAGAATTGGTCTTGGACCGACGGACGCAATATAGACATGATCTGAACGTCCATCAGACGTCCAATGTTTGGTGGGACAATGCGCTTCCAAGCCCTTTGTGACGTCACTGATTTGGCTAATAATAGTGACAGGTTTCCTGCGCGAAATAGCGTCGACCTCCGTCCTATGACGTCATCTGCTATAACGACAGTTTTTTTTCCCCTGCAAAGAGATTTGCAAAAAATCTGCCGCAACAGAAACAAAAAACAAAAAACAAAAACAAAAAAAACAAACATCCACCAACATACTTTTTTTATTTTTTATTTTATATTATTAAAAACGTGGTGACCAAAATAATAATCGGACCATTAACAATTCCAGTCCTATTTAATTCCGACAGCTGATTGTCAAACGCGGCACACACACACACACGCATGCGCACACACGCACACACACGCACGCACAGATTCTAGACAGTATTGTGTTCCTTGATTTTAGATCACGTGATCGCTAATTTGGCCAAACGGAGAGAGAGAGGCGAGTCTCTCCAGTGTGCGCCGCCGTGTCGACCGCCATTACATTGCTATGTGCGGTGGGCTGGCAAAGATAGTGCGCGAAATTGCTACAGAGGCCGTGCACGCAGACCAAGTGCTCACATAGACCAGAGAGGGAGAGAGACAGAGAGAGAGAGAGAGCGAGAGAGAGAGAGAGAGAGAGAGAGAGAGCAACACATTTGGGCTGCACACACACACACACACACACACTCACTCACACGCTCTCTCACACACTCGCAGTGTACTAATGTAACAGTCCTATATATGCTGTGAGAGATAAACAATGGCTGGACGGGGACCGGCCGCTGGCTCTGCGTCCCGCCTGGAGGAATCCTGCGTCTCTGCGCGGTATTAGCAGCAACACAATGGACCCGTTTCAAAAGTGGATGATGTGTCTTTAATTCCCTTTGTGATTTTTTTTCGGGTTTTTTTTGTGTTTTTTGTTTTTTGTTGTTTTTTGTTTGTTTGCTTGTTTGTTGGAGAAAAAAAAGGAGGACATATATATATTTATACCGAGAGACACTTTCGATCCGAGGTTGCTTTTTTTTAATGGGCTAATCGGCGCCAGACCAGGAATGCCCCCCCCCGGTAGCGCGCGAGCTGTTGAGCATTTTTTCGTGCCGTTTTGCGATCCGAGGATCCGGCGAATAAAATATCCGAAGAAGACAGAGTCGTCGCTCTCTTTCGCCCCGTATTTCGCGGTCCGGGGACATTTTGTGAGGCTAAAAAAAGGAGAGAGAAAGGAAGGAAGGAAGGATTTTTCTCGCAGCCTCGGGTCCACGGAAGCCTCGCCGCCGTTTTTCCTGGGTGGTGGTGGAGGAGCACGAAGAAAATACACTTTTTCCTCGTTTTGAAGAAACAAGAAACCAAAAAAGGGTTTTGACACATGCGATGGTCTGGCGTGTCCGCTGAACCCCGTCGACTTGGTTTAGTCTGCCCCCCCCCACACCCCCCCTCCACGAGAAGGGTTTTATGGTGCGATTGTGTTTATTTTCGTCCGCGGATTGATCTTTTTTTTTTTTTGGTGGTCAAAACCAAGCCAACAAGGATTATTATTATTATTATTGTTATTACACGTCCAGCAGCCATCTCGCCCATCGTGCGAGGCGGACCGGGTCTCTCCGCGGCGGAGAGGGCAGAGCTGGCGGTAAAGAAAGAAAGCTATTAATAGCCCCCTGTGCGATTCGCGATTCTCGCAAAAAAAAAACTATCGCAAGTGGTGCATCAGCTCGCGGAGGAGACGGAATCAGATATCGCTTACAATTCATCCGCACGAAAGTTTCCCCCCCCCTCACCCCCCCAACACAACCAACACCAACACCGTATTATTTTTTATTTCGGTGTGAATCGAGGGACGTCGTGGGAGCGTGCGCACGCACACGCACGCGCGCACGCACGCAGTGTTTCTTTTGAAGTTGCGAGACTATTTTCGCATTTTTTTGGTGTGATTCAAAAAAAAAAGAAAAGCTGGTGGACTTTCAATGGACAGCCCCTATTTCCCCGTTAAAGTGTCCGCCGCGGGGAGGCTGACATGGAAGCGGATCGGCGGACGTCTTCGCACGGATTGAAATGGACGCGACGTGCATGCGTTGTTCGCTGCGCTGACGAAGATCCGATCCGGAGCGACCCGGACCTGGACCTAGACCTGGACGCGGTTCTGATCGGCCGACGATCCGATCGGAAACCGGCGATACCAGATCTCCACTTTTCTGGACCACGGGCGACACCGTATTAACCGATTTGTTTTTGTTAAAGAATCGCGAATTTTTGGGGGGATTTTTTTCGTTCTTTCTTTCCTTTTCTCACGAACCTAACGCAAGGTTATAATCGGCGTAATCCGCGAATTATTGTCTTGTTTTTTGGTGGTAGTGGTGGTGGTGGTGGGCCAGACTCTTTAAAAGCCCCCCCCCCCCCCCATCTGCCCTGCTCGGTGGTGGATACCGATGTAGGATCGGGGAGACATGCCCAACGTGGACGACCCTACTGGCGGAAGACTACTATGAGTACGGCGGCGAACTGGGTGGCTAACGGGGCAAGCCTGGAGGACTGCCACTCCAACATCTTCTCTCTGGTAGGCTACAGTAGACCCCCAGCACACATGCACACGTGCACACACACACACACACACACACACACACACACACACACGCACATACACACACGCACACACATGCACACACACACATGCACACGCGCACGTGCATGCACATGCACGCACGACAGTCGTGACTTTTAAGTCATATGACCGCGGGGGGGGGGGGGGGGGGGGGGGGGGGGGGGGGTGAATCTGTTATGACTGCTGTACAAAGGTGAGCCAATGGCCGGTGTCGTTGTATTCAGACAATCATTAACACGACCCACTGGTCCGGGGAAAGTGTCCCATTTTGACCACCGCTAAGCCCCTTTGTAAGAACAAGACCCCCCCCCCCCCCCAACCCCCCCCCCCCCCCCTGGCCAAACTCTTATTCCCAAATAATTAAGGCATTATGTTGCACAACGCAGACAAAAACGGTTACACACATGTCCAGTTCCCTCAGACGGCATGGTCTTATGTCTGTAGGCCATTATCACATAGAGTCCTAGAGGTGTGTTTTTATAGGAAATATTATGGCTTGTCTTGCACTTAACCTGCCTTTCTAACATATTCATTTCACCAATGTGGTACTGCAGAACATGCCAACAAAGTGGGAAAAAGGCTTAATGCTATTATTTACAAAAATAATATGGCCTTAGGTCATCTTTAAAACATGTACTTTTTAATTATTATTATTTTTATACATGTAATTGCCATGGCATAAACAAAGGATAATGACATTTCTTAGAAAGGGATAGAAAGATAAAACCATAGAACATTATGTGTGTGTGTGTATGTGTTTATGTGTGTGTTTGTGTGTGTGTGTGTGTGTGTGTGTGTGTGTGTGTGTGTGTGTGTGTGTGTGTGTGTGTGTGTGTGTGTGTACTGGAAGTCCATCTGAAAGACAAGACATTAACCACACGGCAACATAACCACACACAGTTTCTCTCCGTCTAGGGGCCGTTGTAGAGCCGGGTCAGGTGCCCTGTATCAACATTTATCTGGCGTGTGTGTTGTTGCTCAGGATCTAACCTTCCTCGAACGCCAGTGTTAACGGCTCTCTCTGCTACGACTACTACTACTACTGCTGCTACTACTACTACTACTACAGTGGCGTGAGCAGCCCAGTGGAAAAGTCATGGCGAATTAGGCCCTGGCTGAGACACACCACCACAACAATAACAACAACAATGTAGAAACCTAGAAGGCTTTTACTTAATCATGCAGGTTGCCGTGTCAATAACCAGAAACCCCCCACTAACCCCACCCACCCCCTCGCTCCGAGCTTGGACCCGTAGGTATTTGGAGAACACATGAATAAGGTGGATTTCTCTATTATGGGCACCTGGATAGCGCTGTGCACAGTGCTGATACAGTGGCGATCCTCCAGAGCAGGATGCCTTGGAATTTGGTTTTCGTAGCCTTGGATGTATCACAGCGGCGTCAGGGACTTGAAGAAAGAGAGAGAGAGATTGGTTTTGTTGTTTCTTTGCCCCCCCCCCCCCCATGTCATTCTTTCTGGATGCGTGATAATAGAAATCTAAAGGGCGGCACGGCGGCGGCGACGCTGATGACGATGTACGAAGTCACAGCAGGCATTTTGGGGGGAAAATCATGCCTCTGAACACTTGCTGTGGCATAGCAACGGAAGGACACCGTTTAATGAACACCACTGTGTTCTTCTGTGGACTAGTTCAGCAGGGACAGTTATTTGAGTCTTGGGAGAGCCCTTCGGCTTCCTCCTCCCTGTGGTGACGGCCGCTACGAACAACCCAGTCAAAAGATAAAGTACATCAGTGAGCTGATGGGCGGTTGGCGAATATTCATGATTGGTCAGGGCAACAGTGGTTTTGCCGAAGGCTGACGATACAAAGCAGTATCATGTTAAATTGTGTGTGTGTGTGTGTGTGTGTGTGTGTGTGTGGTACAGTGCATATGAAGTGAACCACACAATTCCAGCTGCTATCGCACACTATTACACGAGATGCAAACACATTTTAATTTCACCCCACAAAAACACATATATATATATTTTTCAAGAAACCTAATCTAAAAGCCATCGTGTCTAATTGTTACTCTCATTTGTACATGAATATAATCGTGAATCGTGAAATGTGTTTTTTATTTTTTTTGCCAGCTCACAAGCAAAAAAAAAAAAACCCTCAGTAAAAGCCAAGTGGGTTAGCTTCACTAATCACGTATCTATTTTAATAACGTCCTGCACCTCTCCCCCTAGCCTGGTTTTACTGACTGTTATTGTAGCCTGCGTCATTAAAACGCTAACAGATATAATAACCCCCACTGTGCTGCTTTATTGGGCATATAATACCACTGTGGTCTCCTCCAACACCATGAGGTTTCTTTGTGAAATTACAAAACCCCTCATATTTGTGGTATGGTAATTCACCACCGGTTTAAAAAACAAAACAAAACAACAACCAAGAATTAACAAACAGAATCATATAATAATTAGGTTGAACATGAGCTGGTGGACAGAGGGTCTTGGGTAATATGTGTGAGAGAGAGAGAGAGAGAGAGAGAGAGAGAGAGAGAGAGAGAGAGAGAGAGAGAGAGAGAGAGAGAGAGAGAGAGAGAGAGAGAGAGAGAGAGAGAGAGAGAGAGAGAGAGAGAGAGAGAGAGAGAGAGAGAGAGAGAGAGAGAGAGAGAGAGACATTTGTCTTACTGGGTAATGGGCAGGTTATCAATACTGCCATGAGCCAGAGTAATTGCTTTAATATGAAATGCAAGTCGTCGTATAGTATACCTATAGATCTCGTGAGCCCTAGGAAACATCAACACTTTCGGTTTATGGAATCCTGTACATCTGTCCTCAACAAATATTCACACACACACACACACACACAGAGGCACCCACACCCACGTTGCAGACGGGTAACATGCATTTGTACACCCTTCGCCATTATAGGACACTTCAATACAGCACGACACTTGTACAAACATAGATAGAAAAATGTGAGATGTTAATTAAGAGAGTTCGGCCGTCCCCTAGCCTAGTCGGAGCGGCTCGGCGTGGTAACCGCGGTAATTAAGGGTCCTCAAGTGGGGGTATAATGTGATCGGCTAAGAGGCGCTCATTAGCCCAACTGTATTCCAACAGAGATCCAGCGTGTGTAACGATGATGACACTGTTGTGTAGCATGGGAATGCTGAGCCCAGTGGTTAGCCAGGGGGGGGATGTCATTGGATGAATCAAGGGTGAAATAGTGAGTCACACATTGGGGGGCGGGGGGGGGCGACAATCAGGTCGAGGGTGTGGGGTCTTCCAATTACCGAAACCCTGTGTTAACTTTGAGCCAACCTTGTAGTCCACAATGCCTGGGAGTACAGCTTAAGCCACATAGAGATGCACTCACGTTAAATTGTAAAAGAACCGGCCGGCGAATGCGCTGCCACTTTATCCGTGCAGTCAGATCGCTGGATGTCACGCTGAAATATTTGGGGGGGGGGGGGGGGACAAGTTAGGTCTCTTTGAACATTGGTGGGGAGGACACGTCCCCCCCCCTGGGAATTTCGCCCCTGGAATGAATGGGATACTGCTTTGATGTATTGCAGGTGACTGGCCTTGTGGCTTGTGCAAAGTGCTGATCCCGATCCGTTTTTTTTTTTAAATCCGACGATGCGACCAATAATTCTTAGCCGTTGATTTGCGGTTACTATAACAGCGGAGTTACCAGAGCTGAAAGTGAGAGACGTCTTGTACTGGCTTGTGTTTAAAAAATAATGATATTGGCAGCGCAGAATTGACTGAATCCAGCGTTCCAGCACTATTTCAATCTGTGCTTGCTTCCCGTTTCTTGTCTCAGACAAGACCTTGGGAAGCAGGATAGGCGGGGAATACAGGGCCGAATATGTGAGATCCCAACACGACCACTACCTCATCTAACCCCCCTTCTATCTGCAGTGTGGGGAACGATTTATATGCTCCTAGTCCTTAGCCTTAGTCTGACTAGCTCTGTTTACAACTGTTTACGACTGTGTGTGTGTGTATGTGTGTGTGCGCGCGTGTCTTTTGGGTTTGCACTATCTTTACCAACGGGGTCTCCCTTTTTAGTCAACTCTCTTTTGTTGTGTCATTGTTATTGTAAAACCCCCCCCCAAAAAACATGCCCATACACTTACCACCATCCCTACCACTTTTAATTCATTCAGTGGTAGGGATTTACTTTTCAGACTTGTTTTCGATCGATGACAAAAACACGAGGTGAAGGTGGCATAGGTAGGGGGTGGATGGAGGGAGGGAGGGAGGGAGGGAGGATGGGTGGGTGACGGGGGGGCGAGCAGAAAAACCTGCTTCACCTCTCTTATGATTAAGCTCTCTCCCTTCTATAAACCCCCCCATCCTCTGCTAGTCAGTGGCTATTCTAGATGCTTCTGTTGGAGGTTATGAATGGCCCAACAGGTCGCTGGGGCGCGAGGTGTATCACCGGTGGTTCCTGGAGAGCGTGGGGATGGCGACGGCGGCGGTGGCGGCGGCGGCGGCGGCAAGGAGCGTTTTGGCTCATGGTGGCTTGAGTGTAAAATATGTAAGCCCTGCAGTGCCAGCTGTGTTGCTATTCTCAGCGCTGGCTGCCGGTGGTCCTGCCTGTGTGAGTGTGAGCACAGTTGAAAGGAGAGGAGAGTGGGGGGCGGCGGAGGGCGAGTGTGGGGGGAGTTGGTTGGGGGGGGGGGGGGGGGAGTCGGGGCAGGAATGGACAGTAGCTAACCAGGTGCTGCTAAGTGCCACATAAGATAGGCTGTTAGGCGACAAATGATGGCGACAAAATGTAGACGGGGATAGATGGTGAGATAGGTGGAGGGATGGAGTACACATAGGGCTGGGCTATAATTCAATATGATCGTTTATCGTCTTTGAATAGTATTGTATCGTCATGATGTGAAGATATCGACTTGTCGTGATACCCAGTTTTATAGTCTAAATGTATGCCCTTAAAATGATCAAATGTGAGGTAGTAAATGTCAGAGAGAAAGGAAAACTAGTTTTAGTCCGGGGCCATACTTTACATTTCCATATACTTCAAAGTAATGACCCTCAGTTGGGCTGCTTCGAAAGGCATTTTGAATTCATAGGCGTATTGTGATATTTATCGATATCGTGTAAGATGACCGAGAATTATCATGGTAATACATTTTTTTCATCTCGCCCAGCGCAAAGTACACATGATATGTAACAATAGTCGAACTGCAGTGTGCAAGTCTTTATAGCAATCACACCAATCTTATATCAACGAGGGTTATCTTTATCACTAGTCAGACTACTACACTGAACCTAGTCACGTGGTTTCTGTTTCTTATTCTATTTAGTCATTTATTTAGCTTGCAAAGTGACTTGCAGTGATTTTCTTTTAGATACATGCCCTTAGGGAGCAGGTATAGGGGTGAGGGATGCTTACAGGCAGAGTGCGGATATTGGGTTTCGAAGTCCGAACCCCCCCCCCCCCCCCCCCCCACTACCAACTGTTTAAAAAAAACGCTGTTTAAAAAAAAACAGTGTTTTTTTTACGGTGTGTATTCAGCCGTAGAAATCCTGGAAGCTTCTTGAATTTCAGCCCCCACCGCCGTCACACAGGGGCAACAGCTAGGATACACACTCTATTGTCGCTTTAATTGACCAAAGCAATTTTGGCAATTTCCTCTTTAAGAGAAATGTCAGCACGACTTGTTACTGGACTAATATTTTCCGGCAGCATCGGACAGCTCTCTTTGTCAATAACATGCTCGGCTGGAATGCAATTGAATTCAGGGCGACATGCATTGCAATTAAATATCCTTCGTCGACATGAAAAGGGGGCAGGGGGAGGGGGGGGGGGGGGGTGATGGAGGACATTAATTTTCCCTTTGTGCTGTCGCAAATTCTAATTATGACGAGGTCATGTTCCCCCTCACCACCCGCCGGAGATAATTTTAAGATATGAATCCGATGGCCCCTCGAGGATCAGAACAAACAGTATGTCCGACGGGGGTAGTTTATTCCACAAACTGGGTCTTGTGGCGTATCGATTTTCCGCGCTGCGAAACAGCACTCACTTCTATCCTATCAAGTTAGAGATGAGAGTCCCTGTCCCCCCCCCCCCCCCCCCCCCCCCCACACACCCCCACTCCTCCAAAATGTTCGGTTGGTATTCGTAAGCCTCCTCTGCCTCTGGCTTGATTGGCAAAAGCTAAGAAGAAAAATCAAAAACACACAGGAATAGAGTATTGAGCTAAATCAGCATGAATGAGGAGGGGGAGGGATGAAGGGAGGGAGGGAGGGAGGGAGGGAGGGAGGCGGGGGAGGCGTCCTAGCACAGATGTCACTTCATGAGCATGACATGCTATCACTGTATCTGTTGTAAAGAGCCTGGGGGGGGTTAAGCACACACTTGATCAGAACTGTGTGAGTGTGTGTGTGTGTGTAGGGCTATAATTCAATATTATAATTTATTGTGTTTGATGTTGTATTTAATGAAATGAAAATATCGACTTATCGATTCATGACACCCAGTTTTATAGTGTAAATGAATTACGATGAGAAGATATGCCCTTCAAATCATCAAATATGAGGATTGAAACGTCAGTGAGAAAAGAAAACTAGTTTTAGTCTGATACTATACTTTAAATTTCCATATACTTCAATGTAACGACCCTCTGTTAGACTGTTAGAATGGTATTTTGAACTCATAAGCATGTTATATAATCATGTAAGATTATATTTATCAAAATTTGTAAAATTCACTATTATTCTCTTGATAAACACATTTTTCATATCACCCAGCCCTATGTGTGTGTGTGTGTCTTTTCAACCACTCCCAGTCAGTTAGCAGACAACAGATTAGAGGCAGTAGCCCTGGACCGACGGGTTGAAACCTGTTCAGGTTGCATGTCTCCTGTCATGTGCTGCCCTGCCTGGTCTTGGCCCTGCACACAGAGGGAAGCATTATCATTACGACACCGTCATTATTGTCCTGCAAATCTTCGTTAATCTGTTTTGTAATGAGCCGAGAGCGAGAGAGAGAGGGTGAAAGTGAAAGTGTGAGAGTGAGAGACACGATTCAAACACAGATTCCTTGGCGTAACGTGTAATTATCCAAAAGATGAAACACATATAGTGTGTTTTTTTGCTCAATTTAGTTAATTTTAAGAAACGATCACAGCTCCACTCCTTGCGTGCGTTTTGACAGATTCCTGCCGCGCTAATTAAACCTGCCCTGTGGAAAGCGTTTCTCCGTGATGAACTAGAGAATAAGCCGCCAACAACAAAATCGTTTTGTCATCATGATGTCATAATAACACGTTACTACCAGGACGGCGCCCTTCTCTCCGTACAGACGCCGGCATTCATCTTCAGATGAATTAATCTTGGAGCAATCCTACCTGCCAGAGAGCGCATGCCTGCGGGGGGGTGGGGGTGGGGGGAGTGGGGGGGAGTTCAGGAGAGCAAAAGATTAGGGGTCCTCTGTAATTCACACTGAAGAGCAAAGGAGCCCTAAAACAACTTGAAACGTTATCTCTTCACTGTAACCCTGGAGACGGAGAATCTTGAAAATTGAATACGTTGCTAAATTCCTGCAGATGTTGTATGTTGCCTAGCAACTGTTTTTACTTCTCTTTTCTCTCGTCTCTCTCTCTCTCTCTCTCTCTCTCAATTGCTCTCTCTCTCTCTCTCCCGCGCTCTCTTTGTGTCTCTCCCTGGCCTGTCACAGTTAATTAAGTTACACAGGAGACACACTACTAAAGGGAGCGACTGGTTTATTTATTTGTACGTGAATAATTTAGGCTAAGCGGGGGCCGGTGCTTTGGCCTGTCCCTTGCAATACAAACAGCCACCTGCCAGCGAGGCTTTTGTATTCCTATTATTGGCCGTTAGTGTGGTGGCGACCGCGTGTGTCTGCCCTGTCCGTCAGAGGGTTAGCTAACGTCCACCCTAGTGTCCACTAGAGTGTCTCTCTTTCTATTTCCTTATCAACCGTCCAATCCCGTCACCCCCCCCGCCTCCCGCCCCCCGCCCCCTACTGCTTCTCCCCCACCCCCCCTCCCCCCGCCCTCTCCATCTATCTCTTTGTGTCAGGTGAGAAGTCATGGCTTCCTTGCAGCGCCATGATTGGCAGGGCCCATCCGTCACTCCGCCCTGGGGGACTCTGGCTCCTCTAATTAGGTTGCTCCGCTCTCCCCCCCCCCCCCTCCCCTCCTCCCGCTTTTTCTCTCTCTCTCTCTCGTCTCTCTCTCTCTCTCTCTCTCTCTCTCTCTCTCTCTGTCTCTCTCTCTCTCTCTGTCTCTCTCTCAAAGGGGGTTGGGATTGTACGATGAGTGGAACACCAGATCAAATGACGATCCCTTCCTTTTGTAGTGGTTGGGGGCGGGGCTTGTAAAGATGATGGCAGGAATGCATAGGAGAAAAGCATCTGTTTAGGGTCTGCACCCCCCCCCCCCCCCCCCACCCAGCCCCACCCCACCCCACCCAGGTTCTGTCCTCGACACCTGTTTGCCGCTTTTGTCTCTCTCTCTCTCTCTCTCTCTCTCTCTCTCTCTCTCTCTCTCTCTCTCTCTCTCCATCTCTCTCTCTGTCTCTGTCTCTCCCCCTTCACCCAGAAGTGCAGTAATGGGCTGGGCCCGCCGTTTGTGGTGTAAGGTGCCGTGGGGGAGCGGGGCGACGTCCTGGTGGGTTAATTAGATTTTCGCCGGGTTAATTGATGGACAGGGAGTCATTACCTGATCTGATTTCTGTCTGCACCACCTCTTAACCGGATCCGGCGACTTCTTGTTTTTTTCACCGCCTCACCACATTTTGATGAGGTCTCCCATTTTCATGACAATGTGCACCAAGAATGTGTGGCGCGCTCTGTCGGAAAACAAGTGATCATTGTTTTGCTTTTTTGTTTGTTAACCTTTCGATTTTTGGACGAGTTGAATTCCTTGGGAAAAAAAGTCTTGTTCTCTGAACTGTCGTGCTTTGTGTTTTCGGTGGGCAACTCCTAGAAGATCACCACAACGAAGGCCCATTGGCAGCTTATCAAAAAGTTGTGAAGTCGATTTTTGTTGCTTTTTTATTACCGCCACTGCGCTGCACGGTGGCACCTCCAACGTTTAAACTCTGAGGTATCAAAAGCTGCTGGTTCCTTGTCAAAAAAAATAGGCAGCTCAGCTTTATATCTTTTTTTTTTTTCTCCCCCCACCGTGGCGAGATTCCTGAAGATGTGACATCTCTCCCGGTTTAACGTCTCGTAGACACGCCCGCCGCCGGTGACATAGTACCGGGCAGTGGTCCAACACTCAGTCAACTGAGCTGCGGTATTTAAGCGGCTGTTCACAAGCCGAAGCGGCTTCCTCCAGCAGAGCTAAATCTTGGCACACAAGAAAAGGGGGCAGTATCATAACGCTGTGATTTCTGTTGACAATCACTGTGAATGTTTGCTTGGAGTCAGCCAGAGTTTATTATTGATGGTTCCTCGGGATCTGTGTTGACTGCGTGTGTGTGTATGTGTTATGTGTTATGTTATGTTCACTTTTGTATTGTAATGTTTCGCCATGTCTGACCTTTGTTAATGTACACCTTTTGTTATTGGTGCGCGGCTGTTGCAAAGCCTTGTGTATCTGCTGCTCACGTGTGTGTGTGTGTTTATGTGTGCATGTGTGTGGTTTGTGTGATTATGTACACACAAACACACACACACACACACGTGTGCATGGGTTTGCGTATATCCCAGGAGATAAGAGGCCTGCAACACAAACACCTCCATTGAGCTTGTTCTTCAATAGCCATGAAGAGTTTATTCAAATTGCACCTTGAGGGTTTAGTTTGGGATTAGAGGAAGGGTCAGGATAACCTCCAGTGGATTCTGTGTTAGGCGAGCGTGTGGTTTTACTCTCTGTGGTCGGGCTTCGCCGCACAGGTGAAGTGTCTGTCAAGTGTGTTTTCATGCTACTCTAGAAGTTCTGGCGGTGTATGGCCCGAGGTTTTCCCAAACACTTGAACCCATTCAGTATTTTAACAATGTGTGTTGCGGTCAGCACTGTAATATGAATATATCCCTTCCTTCCTCCAATCCTTTTTTACATTTTTTAACAGATCTGAAAAGTGGGGTCCTTTGCATAGTTTGACAGATGTTATTTTTAAACGGTTCTCTTCAATGTGATATTTCTGCAATATTTAACTGATTTAGTGTGAGAATATCACCGGGGATCGCTGCCTATTCTCTTAAATTAGGGCACACTTGAGTGAAGGCTCAATCGCAGGTCGCCATCAGTAAAATTAATGTTGTCGTAAACATTTTAGGGCCGCATTTGTTTTACCGTCCACAAAATAAAAAATGAAATGAAAGGAAAGAAATGAAACAAAATGGAGCGATATACCTTAGCTCGTTTTTCGGCACTCCGCCTGAATCCTAAATCGGTTGAAAGTTTTGGCCGACCGAAAGAACAAGGAAAACCACGAGAGACTTGCTGCTGACTGAGATAAAACGGCCCGGTTACCCCACAACAGAGAAAACCACAAATGTGAGGACAACGAAGACCGGAGATAATGGCAGGTGAAGGAGGGGGCGATCTGCTTCCATTCATCTTATCGTGTGAGACGTCCCCGGTGCAAAGTGGATAGGATCTGGTTTGTTGGGGTGAGGGTTGCACAAACAAATGCTGCAATTTAAGATAGTGCTCTATTGTACACTCACCGCGAGAACGCATGTGTGTGCGGACACATGGACAAAGCTTGGGTGTGTGTGTGTGTGTGTGTGTGTGTATTTTAGGATGTTTTGTTATATTCTCTGCGATCTTCTGCACTTAACCTGAACTTGAAGTGTCCCATAACCCAGGCTGGTTATCCACTGTGTCAAACGTCAGAAATACACTGAAGAAGAAATTTGCCAATTTGACCAAACCACTTCCAATTTCCTCTCCACCGTGTAACAACGGCCAGTGGTTGAAAATATATATATTTTTTACCAAATCCTTGCGTCCTTGTGTCGCTTGTCACCTGTTTATTAGACCATCTGAAGGGCTTTATTGTGCCACTATGGAGGACCGGTGGAGCGAGACAGGAAAGTGTGTTGAAAGCACGGGCAGAATTTTGATTTTTGGGGAAAAATGTCCTCCGAGTGTAAAAAGTGGGGGGAGGGTCCAATACTGCCTTCTGAAAAAGTGGGGGTCCCCTGTCCCCCATGTCCCCCCCCGTACATAACCCCCCTGGCTGAGAGAGAGAGAGAGAGAGAGAGAGAGAGAGAGAGAGAGAGAGAGAGAGAGAGAGAGAGAGAGAGAGAGAGAGAGAGAGAGCTACATAGCTTAGAAGTGTGATTGGCATACTTAGCTCTTCTCACCTGTTCTGTGGTGTTTAGGAAAAACAAGAGTGGCGACCCCCCCCCCGCCCCCCATCCTCACCCCCACTGCATCGTTGTTGTTGTCTTCCTCCTCCTCCTCCCTCCTCCCCTCCTCATCCTCCTCTTCCTCCTCCTGATTCAGCAGTTGCGGGGACCCTGTCATCCAGGGTGGAGGATGGTTTGATCTTAGCTGGGAGTGACTGGGCAGCACATGCAGATGTCTCTCTCCCCCCTTTGCTTTCTGGGGGGAGGTAGGGGGGTGGGGGTAGGGGGTGAGCGGCATCCTTGACCTTGTCAGGACTAATTTTAGATCCTGGCTTATCGACAGACCAGTTTTTATATCTCCCATTACACACACACACACACACACACACATGCAAATACATACACACACACACACACACACACACACACACAGACTGTCATTACAGGAGGGGATGTGCGTGACGATAAGGTAGCACCATTGGATTATACACACGAGACACACGTCCCCCCAAAGCCGCCCGGCGACAGAGCCGATACTCTCCCCTCTCATACGCCGTGTGTATACATGTATGTATGAAGTGACACTAATACATGCTTGCATATTAATATGCGGCGCACATGCAACCTCCGGTCACACAGATGCCAGATGGGGACACCAAGCAGGTGCAAGAGGTCACGTCCTCCGCCCCCCCCCCCCGGGTACACCTTGGTCACATGATGCTGGCCGCCCTCAGGTCCTCATTTGGACAGTGCCCCACTAGACAGTCAGACACTGTCTAGTGGGACACACACACACACACACACGTGCGCATGCACATCCACACGCGCACGCGTGCACATGCATGCGCACATTTCACGCAAGCTCAAAAACACATCAAAGCCAATTGCTTTCATTTCGGTACAGTGCAGCCTTCAATGTTTTTCGCACTCCTGCCTTCAGAGTGTGCCCCCTACTACCTGTCCACATGTATTATGTTCTCTGAGGAGGGCTCTGGCTGGCACGGCGCCAGGGCCCTTGTGCCAGCCAACCACGGCCCTCGCAGCTTTGGTAAACAAGGCGGTGGAGCAGGATAGGCTGTTCCTCTCTCCTCTCTGGTTATTGGCTGCTTGTCAGCGAGCACAGTTCACACATCACTATGGACCCCACCCCATCCACAGCCATCCTCATCATTCCTCAATATCTTTTGTGTACATTGTGTACACACGCACACACACACACACACACAAACACGCACGCACACAAACACGCACACTCCAGCGCACACACATTGGTGTAGAGCACATTGTGACATTGATAACGGCAGTTAGAGTTTCATTCAGGCTAATTGAATTTCCAAAAAGATGATGAGGCTTACTGACACAATTACATCTATGGCGTTTACATGTTCGCTCTCATACCGTTTTCAGTCACAGAACCAACAATATAAAATATCCCTGCAGAGACGAGTACATTCATTCACTGCAGGGTCCAAAGTGTACTTTTTACCTGCCAGAGTGGAAAAATCTCCCGGGCAAGCAATTACTTTAATATGTAACCCTGCATTGTTTTTACCTGCCTAATGGTCAAATCTATCAGCCATGCTATCTATCGGCTGCAGGTGTTCACTTGGACCCTGATTCGCAGCTATTTACCACCCACATTATTTATTGACATCTTGTCGGTTAGGAGACACCATAGTATATAGGTTCTTTATGGTGTTAAGGAGGTTCTTTATGGTACAATCAGTGGTTCTCAAACCTTTTCATATCAAGGAGATTTGGTCCCAGATACCCCCATCTGATAACATATTTGTTGATAGATGTATAAGTGGTATATAACTGTATCTCCTGTAGGTGAGGAAATAACCGGAGAGAGTTAAACCTATAAACAGAACAGTCATTCCTATACATTCTCTCATTGTTTCAACTCCTAGTGAAGACAATATCAGCGAAATTAAACTCTCCCCCATTTTGCTGGGGGAGAGTTCAGGGCCTTGAGTTCCCCAGTGGTTCCCAAAGTGGGAACCACTGGTATAAATTACCTATAGGGACCTATAGAGACGTAAAGAGACCTATGGACGTCTTTACGGTCACAGCTATTGTAAGATATTTGCAGATATTCTCGCGTTGAACGCGCGCCCGCTTACGATCAGTTTAAGAGACCCGAGGAGGAGGAGGAGGAGAATCTCACCTATTTTTGTATCAATCGATTTGTACACTTCCCCCCATTTTAAAACAAGGGATCATGTCCATGTTTCTTCCTTGACCCGGAGATCACCCCTCACCCCACCCCCCACATCCCCTCGATCGCCCCTTGATCGCCCCAACAGCACCGCTCTTCGTTCCATTACGCTAAATGGACTAGATGTCGGCCACAAAGCCGGGCTCCGCACATTGACCCTGACTCTTCCACCACTCCCTCTCTCTCTGTCTCTCTCTCTGTTTTTCACATTCATCCTCTACCTCAATCTAACCCCCCTCCACCACCGCCGCCACCGCCGCCACCGCCGCCACCGCCGCCACCGCCGCCACCACTACCAGCTCCTCATGTCGAATTCACAGCAGCCTTTGTTTATATTTGTCATACCTTAATGGGGAGCCGGCCAGGGGTAGAGAAGCTAATGTTAGCGATAGCGATAACGCAACACGCCGGCGTTTAAAGGTGCGCTGGCGCTCCGCTTACAGGAAAACAGGAAGCCGGTGGGTGGGGAGAGGAGGATAATTGATCAAGCTCTGTAGAGAATGATTACATTAGCATTGTGTGTGTGTGTGTGTGTGTGTGTGTTCATGACTTCCTCGTAAACACAGTATGTGAGCAGACCATAAATAGAGGATGTACGCAAACACCGGGGGGGGGGGGGGGGGGGGGGGGGTCTGTTATGCTTTTATGCATTATGTGTTGCCATAGTCTGAGGGTGCCATGCAATGCATGAACGAATAAATAAATATATATATATACATTTAAAATATTTTAAAATGTATATTCGATATGTAAATCATCAACTAGAGTTCTAAATAAAGGTGTAAATTATTGTTATTATTATTATTATTATTATTATTATTATTATTATGATTATTATTATTTTTATTTTTATTTTTTTTATATAAGGGAACACAAAGACTACACTAAATGAAATCAAAACAAGAAAAAAAACTTTTATTTACCTGTCTTCTCTTCCCCAATCTCCTCTCCCTCCCTCCCCCTCCCTCCCTTTCCCAACCCTCTCCCTCTGTCTCCCCCTCCCATCCCTCTCCCAACCCTCTCCCCACTCCCTCTCGTTCCCTCCTCTCCTCTCCTCCTCCGTCCCTCCCACCCCCCTCCCTCCCCCACCACCACCACCACCAACCCTCCCCGACCAGGCGGAGTTGACAGGCATCAAGTGGCGATGCTACAGCTTCCGGGGCGGCGGCGAGTACGGCCCGGTGATCTCGGCGCCGGCTCAGGACGACCCGGTGCTGCGCAGCTTCATGCGCTGCGTGCGCGCCAACCTGCTGTGCGTGTGGCGCCGCAAGGTCAAGCCCGACGCCAAGGAGCTGTGGATCTTCTGGTGGGGGGAGGAGCCAGACCTGGCTGACGTCATCCACCATGAGCTCGAAGGTAAACGACAACAACACCCCCGTCTACTTCTCCGCCGTTGAGAAGCATTGCATTTCACGCACTTGTGATTGACAGGCAAAATTGTTCCCCTCTAACCAATCAGGGACAAGATGCACTGATTGGTCAGAAATTAACCAGGAGCTGTCTAAAATCTAAGTGGGCTCATATGACTCATTTACATTTTCATTTAGGGAATTTGGCATATTTGTCAGTAGAAAGTTAAACAACAATTTACTATTTAATTGCCGGACGTACTAACGTACAATAATGCATACGATTTTTGGTGGGGGAGGCTCCTCGAAACAGATATTCTCACCCAGCATTTCACTCACTAATAGCTGCGGGATGGCTATGCCATTTCTAACGCTCAAATAATTTCAATCTTATATCCTTTAATGTTTTTCGCTTTGACTTTAAAAGCAGAGAAAGTGAGGAAGTGACGTGACGCAGTCCTAATTCAGGTGATGTCCAGCAAGGCGGTGTTTGGTTTTGTAAGCAGGGGCGCCGCCGGGATGCTTAAGGTCACTGTGTACAAGTGTAGCGTCAGTGGTGAGCTTATCATTGTAACGCATTCTGCACAAGGTTCACCTCATCGTCGTAATCTCACGAGTGGAATGGGTTGCAGAAAATGTGCATTATTGGCGAGAGAGAGAGAGAAAGGGCGGGACTTCCGAGCATTGATTCGGCGGGAGCGATATCTGTTTCCGTTATGTGGGTTCAGCGGCGAGAGGGGGCGCGATGTCCGATAGAGGGATAATCGTTTTCCGCTGCGTGTTTCGGATATTGCTTTGCCAAATTGTTTGTCAGAAAACTGCACATTTATTCTTATTGTCTTTGTTGTTGTCTTCTTGTTCTTCACGCTCCAGGGACTGTTCACTGCTGTACATAGTAGTGGATAGGATAACGCTGCAATAATTCAGTATTATTGTTTATCGTCTTTGAATGGTATTGTATGGTCATACAAATTAAGATATCGTCTTATTGTGATACCCGCATTTATAGTATAAATGTATTAAGAAGATATTCCCTTAAAATTATCAAAATATGAGGTTTGAAACGTCAGTGACAAAGGAAAAGTAGTTTTAGTCCGATACCATACTTTAAACTTCCATATACCTCAATGTAATGACCCTCAGTTAGACTGTTTAGGGTGATATTTTGAATTCATAAGCATATCGTGATGTTTATCGATATCGTGAGAAATTACACATGAGATACACATTTCTCCATATCGCCCAGCCCTCGCTGCAATTCATGAGCCCATCTCAGCCTATCAGAAGGCAGTGCCTCTGTTCTAGTGTAGCATATATCTGTGCTGCTTTTCCTGAGTTGTGGAGCCAAGTGCTGTTGGTGTCGCGTTGACCTCGAGGCAGAAACTCAACGCGTCAAAAGCCAAAGATACGTGTGTGTGTGTGTATGTTTGTGTGTGTGTATGTGTGTGTGTATGTTTGTGTGTGTGTGTGTGCACACGCTAAGCACACAATGCTTTAGTGATATCATTGAACTGCAAAATGCTGCCATCAGCATCATCACCTATTTATAGATGCATGTGCATTATCTCAGTAGACCTGCAAAGTGATTGCCTTTCTAATGAACTGAGCTTAGTTGGGAAAGACAAGGTGAGGTGCAGTCGTTGAATGAAAAGGGGCAGAGGTGAAAGTAACTTATACTTAACTTATATATTTTCTCACCATACTTTCTATTTTCTGCTACCTTATACTTCTACTCCACTGCATCGCTGAGGAAAATATTGTGATTTTTACTCCACTACATTTATATATAGATTTTAGTTAGCAACTAAATAGATATATATATATAGAGAGAGATTTTAGTTAGCAACACGCCATAATTGAGGGTGAATCGATGTGGTTTTCATGTGAAAGTGACGTGATATGATTGTGATACAATCAATATATCAATAAAACAAGATTCATAAATAATAAAAACATTAATTAAAAGGAATTAATACAAACAACGTATTTTAATTCCTTTTAACGGAATTAGAAGGAATTAAAATACGTTGTTTGTATTTTTTATAAATACAAACAACATATTTTAATTCCTTATTAATTATTTATTAATACAAACAACGTATTTTAATTCATTTTAATTCAATTTAATTACATTTTTTATTATTTATGGATATTGATTTATTGATTGTATCACAACCATATGGCGAAAACAACATCAATTATATTATTAGATTTTTATTAAGGCCTAATAATAGTATATCCAAATTAGCTTAATTAGCTTGTAACATGTTTCACGTATCTCCATATTTAGAGGTTGATGGTGGTGTGCTACTATATCAGATATTACCGTGGGAGTTGCATTTTTTAATTTCACTCCTGCAGCGACTCCGCTGCCTCCCCTCTCTTTTTCTCTCACTCTGTCTCTCTTAGTCTCTCTTTCTCTCTCTGTGTCTCTTAGTCTCTCTCTCTCCCCCAGGCTCTCTCTGCGCTTTAGACCCCTCCTTTTCTCTCTCTCTCTCTCTCTCTCTCTCTTTCTCTCTATCGCTGTGTCTTCCTACAATTCCAACACTTCCATTTTCCCACTTAACAAAAGTAAATATTGATTTAGTGCACTGATCTGGTTTATTGTGTATTTCGTGATGAATGTTTTGACGTTGACGATGTTGTGTGTGTGTGTGCACGCCTTGTCAAAATATGCATCTCTATGGTCCATGTGTTTACGAATGGTGTTTCCTGCTCATCAGACATGCAGTAAGATGCTGTGTTTGTCTACACTAAGAAAGGCATTGCACATTTAAGATATGAGTTACATCTCACTAAAGTGTAGTAGATTTGTTATGTCTCTTTATGTGCAGTAGATGTGTTACATCTCTCTATGTTGTAGATGTGTTACATCTCTTAAAGATGGCTTTACCTGTAGCACTCATTTACCACCACACTTTTTTTCTCTCACTACTCACTCACACTTACTCACTCGTGCAGGTCTCTCTCTCTCTCTCTCTCTCTCTCTCTCTTCCACCACCGGGGTTGGCATGGTAACTGCACTCCTCCTCTATGGCATCTAATGGCCAATTTGATGCCATCTTCGATGCCAGGTCTCGACTGACCCCCTTCCCCCCCCCCCCCTTCCTATCCTCTCCCGCCTTACCCCCCCCCCCCCCCCCCCCCTTCCACCCTCCTCACACCCCCTAAACCAAGGCCTGTCCCTTTCCATGTTTGGATTACAAAGAGCTGTCACAGGCAAATAAAAATGACGGTGATGACCCCCCCCCCCCCCCCCCCCCCCCCATGCTGTGTCTGTCTACTGTAACAAGACACACTCATAACTACAAGGTGGAATTCGGGTTCAGGTGTGAGTGCATCAGGAATACACACGCGTACACATATACAATGAGACCCTGTGTCGAGATGAGATTAAATAAAGTTTAAATAAAAAATACATGAATACACACGCATGCACGCACATGCACGCGTGCACAGTACACAGCAAAATTCACCTTTTTGAATGTTTTACCAACATTTTACCAGCCATGCAATAGATTACCATAGTTGTTTTGTCTGGTAGCAAATCTACCAGCCACTTGCATATTTTACTAGCATTTGGCTGGTGGCTGGTGATCCTTTTGTGCCATGCGTGAGTGCACACACATATGCACGCACGCATGTGTACACACACAAGCACGTGCTATAGCTTGTTCTACGGAGCATGCGGTTTGAACCGCAACCCCCTGGTCTTTGTTTGGCGGGGCCCGCAGAGAGGAGAGCAGCGTAGGGGTTACCCTGTGTTGCACTGCGTTACCCCGTGCCACCCTGAGTCACACTGCGTCATGCTGCGTTACGCCGCGTTACACTGTGATATGCTGCGTTACACTGTGATATGCTGCGTTACACTGTGTTACCCTGCGCTGAATGCGATATAGGGCTGAACAATTAATTGAAATATTATCGAAATCGCAATATGGCCAAGTGCAATATCCAAATTCGCAATGCAATTTTTTGATACGTGTAAAATGTGTAAATGTAAATGTATACCACCGTTATAAATGAAGTACTGTAGTGCTGCAGATATGCCCTGGCCGACGCATTTTTTTCATACATTTTCTCCAGATGTAAGAAAACAATAGTTTTTTCAGTGAAATAAAGATTGTGACGCAAACATTTGAATTTCCATGAAGCATTTTGCAATCGCAATATCTGTCAAAAATAATCGCAATATGATTTCCCCCCCCCCCCCATATTGTTCAGCCCTAGTGTGTGTCCAACGTGGTCATGTGACCCCTGGAGCACAGTTGAAATTAAACCCAGAGCAACAAACAAACACAAACCCAACTGACCGTTACAACTGAGGCTGCACATGTGAGTTACAGAACCCAAAATGAATTCAAGATTCAAGAGATTTATTCGTCACATGCATAGTTGTACATGTACAAGAGCAGTGAAATGAAATTGCAACAACTCCGTCAACTGTGCAAATAGCAAACGTAAAACTATATGGCAGTATACAAATTTAATATAAGGAAAATCACGGAATATCGGTATAGTAATATAAAGTAATATACAGGGAAACACAATGGAATATCACAGAAGCTTCATGTACATGTCAATAAAATAAGTAAAAAAAAATAAGGCAAGTTATAAACCATAAGCAGTCAGTTTTAAAAACTGTTTATGGTCCGAACGGCCTGGAGGAAGAAGCACCTTCTCAGCCTCTCAGTCTTGGCCATGATGGAGCGCAGACACATATGTATATCATGTATTATTATAAATAGATATACTGCGGTTATTAGCAAACCCTTTTTTACATTCGCAGAGCTCAACTCACAGATTAATTATTATTATATTTTCCTGGCCTGACATCTGCAGTTGAATTCGGCGTTATTTAAAGATCAACCATCGCACGGCTGGGCTGACACTTTTCCTCTCGTCCAAATAATGACTCTTCCAAAACCCCTTACTATTAATATTGACAAAACCCTGTCACTTAACGTCTGAACCTAACCGTCATGCAACACTGTGGCACTGCCTGTCAAATTAAAACCCTACCCTCCCTCCCTCCCTCCCTCCCCTTCCTCCGAGTTCAATGGTGCTGAGCTGTAGTCATCCCTGTTGTTGCACCGCCGCCTCTTATACCCTTTTGTCTCTTATCGGTACTCTACAGCTCAATCAGAATACTTGTGTCCCACTTGTCGCCCTCCCCCAACCCTCCCTCGGCTCCCCTTAAAGCTGCTGTAGATAAGATTCGAGAGTTGTAAAGAGAGGGAGAGAGGGAGAGAGCGGGAAAGAGCAGGAGAGAGCAGGATTTTGAAATGAAACGACCCAAGAAAGTCCCTCCCCCCCCTCTCTGCTCCCTCACCCCCTCCTCTCTGCTCCCTCACCCCGTACGTTTCCCCGCCATTAAGAAGCGTTGCATTCACTCACTTGTGATTGACAGCCAAGATGGCTTCCCTGAATCACGGATGGCTATGGCATTGCTGACAAATTGCACTCAAATTATAGCTCTTAAATCTTACCGACAGAACCGTTACGTCTGCTTATGATTTAGGTCAACGTGTCAACATATTGTCTATTTATCTATAGACGTGAGCGCTAATAGCATCTCTACCACCTGAAAAAAAAAAAATCTCATTCTGGTTACCTCAAATCATTACATTGCGCTGTACAAAACGACTTAGAAATGTATATTTGTGTTAACTGATGCTTTTTATTTGATTTGACCTTTTTCTTAACTTTGTACTCCGTCTACTCTGTCTGAACACTCTGTCCTCTTGTGGTGACGCGTAACACTAACTGACATTTACAGACCCGCTCCCCTTAAAATCGTGTTTTTCCTGTGGTGAATGTCTGTGACACCCGTCAGGCCGGCGCCACCGTACACACACACACACACACACACACACACACACACACGGGCGTCATAACCCTGGCGCGCCACTCAGCGCCATCTTTTACATTATACACAGAACCAAGACCCAAACGACGCGCGTTGTCCTTTCTGCGACGCGACGCCGTGCCCGCTTTTACGGTCAGGGAAACCGATTCACTTGGGACGTCACGAATGCGGTGAACCCGCAGCCTCCCGGTTCTTTTCGCCCACGTCTGGGTGGACACCCCCCACTCGTGATGTCACAAAAGGAGATAGCTTTTAAAACAGCTTGTGATGGCCATACCTAAAACCCAGTGTGAGCTCTAATAATCGCCTCGATAGGTTGGGCTTTGGGTTTTTTTTCCCGCAAGAATACCCCGTCCTAGAAGCAGTGTGTTTTCCTGTAGTCCGAGCTCGCTGTTGCGGTAACTCATTTGAAGCCGGCGTTCAGCCAGTCTGTGGTGCGGGCCGATGACATTGAACACGGTCAGTGTTCGCAGAACAGCTTGTGGTCAAGGTGAATGCTGAGAGAGAGAGAGAGAGAGAGAGGGGTAGAGAGAGAGAGAGGGGTAGAGAGAGAGAGATGGATGAGGAATAACCTTCACTAATCCTTGCATGGCGGGACACAGGACGGTCTGGGTTATTTATGTGAGGCGGGAATGTTTTGCCGTGCATCTCAAGCAGCGCCGCGTCACACCAAACCGCCGCCGCCGAACGTATCCCCTATTGAAAAGAAAAGTAAAGGTATTTTTTTGTTATTCAGTCGCGTAACTGACGTACGTTGTTGAATTTATGTCGCCGGTGTAGTGTCGTTTTTTTTATTTAGTGTTATCGTCCGCGGATGTGACAAAGATAAGGGCCGAACGTCATATTTCTTGTGCTGAAATTACGACGGGGTGAAAACATGCGGAGAAAATACATCTTATTGTTTTGTCTCGGCAGATGGCAGGAGCTTGAGCTGGCAAGGAAAACGTATGCACATCTAATTAGAATCGGTAGTTCGGATGAAACACGCAAATGATAGGTAATGAAATGTGTAACAAGAGGTAATCAAATCCTTTGATAAGCTCTGTGCGAATCTATGGGCGTTTATTTACACAGAGGAAGTGAGCGTTGGAAGAAAAAAAAAAAATCGGTGAAACCTACATGAAGCACACTCTGGTTCGAAGTAGTTATCTTCCAACCAAAATACACCTTTGCAGGCTCATCAAGTTTCTTTCTAATCTTTATTTTTCTCCCCCCACCCTCCCCCCCTTAAGATAACGAAAGGGAAGGGAGAGGAGGGGGGGGGGGGATAATTTCAACATTGATCAACCATGACTGTTATCAGTTTAATGGCTGTCTGCCGCTACAAAGATCTGTGACCTACAAGCGGATTAGAGCAATACTGCACATGAGAAAATAATCAAGAGAGATAATAGAATTAACCGAACGTGACAGAGAGTAAATCGGACATTGTTGATGTGACTTCGGGCGCCTTGCGTTCTGAACCAGAGGAACCCTATAGGGCAGGGGTATTCAACTAAAATTTCAAGAGGTCCAGTGAGAGAAAATTTCCTCAAGCGAAGGTCCGGATATATATATATAGCCTTATAGTTGTATCAACATCTGCAACTGACTGTTAAATTAAAGAAAGTCAAATTCACAATTCAAAAATATTTATTGTCACTAATCATTGAAGTATACATGTGTACTGTCTCTCCCTGTCTCCCGTTCACTCATCTTCTCTCCCTGTCTCCCGTTCACTCGTCTCTCCGTCATCTCTCCCTGTCTCGCGCTCACTCGTCTCTAGGGATGGGGATCGTTAATATTTATTGATATCGATACCTTTATCGATACTCCTTATCGATCCGAGTCTTTATCGATACCACTATCGATACTTTTCTATTATTTGGTGGAAAGACGACGTGACAATTTGTTTTCAACAGAACTGGTATTGCTTAACAAGTGAGCATAACAAAAACGTTTCTAGCCTTCAATAAACATGGCTAATGTAATAGGCCACTTCGAAATGACATACAACTAACAATAGAAAGAATATATCAGCAGCACCAAATGAAAAATAAGTCATAATGTATATGGGTCACACAAAAGGAAATAAAATATAATCTCATAATTTAACAGGGGTTTTTTTGCAGAAAAATTAACATGTCTGCCTTTCATGATCCTCCAGATTTTTAATATACTATACAACTGTATTACTCATGTTTCTCGCCAAAATCTCAATTTCCCTTTTCTTTACATTACACTTGAACGCATCATGATAACCTAATAGTCGTTTTACTGAGCCAACCTGAACACATCATCACGCAGCACGTCTGAATCTTTATTTACTTTTCAAGATAACTAGCTTGTATGCTGCCGATTACAACACGGATTTCACAATTGGATTACTATTTTTAACTAACGGGACAAGCAGGGGTGGACTGGCCATCGGGCGTACCGGGTGAGCCGATGCACATTTTTGGGCCGGTCCAGGACTGTCATAATTAGGGTTTTAATAATCGTATTTAACCGTATAACTGCAGACAACTTTATTTAAAATCAAATGTAAAACATGTGTGTTTGTATTGTGGTGTCCGGTGCGTGTGCGGCTCCTCCTGCGGAGCGGTTCATGTTAATAGCGGAGTCCGGGAGGGTTCACCTTCACGGCGTAGTTACGAGGGATGTGCGACTATCGGCTTAAAAATACTAAAGTGTTTTTTAAAGTTAGAAAGATATTAGATATTCAACCGATATTCACGCTCCGAATTACAGCGATCAGACACGGGGAACTAAAGCCGCGATCACCGGTATGAGTCCCGTGTGTCTAGCGGTGTCTACCTGCCCCCCCGTCGGTCGTAGGTCCGGGGTGGCTTACGATCGCCCCCCCATAAATTTGATTGGCTGAGCAGCGTCACGTGGGATACTTAACTCACATGCAATTGGTCTGTAAGGGCCGCTAACCAAATGCCGTAAAGACTAGAAAAGCTGCGCTGGTTAAAATAGAAGCGCCCCGTCATAATGTAGAATCCCTCAATAGTTTATTGATTATAGGTCTGAGTCCGCATAGGACGGCGTCTGGGTCCGGACCCGGACCGCGGTCCGCCTGTTAGTGACCTCGGCTATAGGGCAACACAAAGCAATGAGGTCTGCGAGAATCAGGGGGGATTTCAGGGCTTAAGTGCATACATGTACACATGCACGTGCACGCACGCCTGCACACACACACACACACACACACACTGATCACATGTGGATAACCATGCACACACACTGATCTCACACACACACACACACACACACAAACACATTGATCACACACACACACACACACTGATCACACACATGCACACACACTGATCACACACGTACACACAAACACGCACACACACACACGCACGCACGCATGCACACACACACACACACACACACACACACACACACACACACACACACACACACAAACTGCTTCTATTTTATTTAAAGGCGTTTAAGTTTCAACGTGTGTGTGTGCTTATGTGCAAGATTCCTATTGTTCACTGTGCATATCTGTCATTGGCAGAGTCAAGAGTTTGTGTGTGTGTTTGTGTGCATGTGTGCATGTGTGTATGTGTGTGTGTGTGTGTGTCTGCATATGTGGGGCTGTGCAGAGGTCACAAGGTAATTGTCCTGCTAAATAACGGCTACCCGTCTGTGATTGGCTGCTAAAGCCAATGGAAGGGAATTCCCACCCGACCTGTTTGAGGTGTGTAGGTATCTGTTTGTCCAACAGAGTGATTCATTATGTGTGTGTATTCTTCAATCAATGTCATTGGAGACAAAAAGGCGTTTCACGTTGAATATCCTTGAAGACATGAGTCATTGATTTTACTCATGACCACTTGACCTACATTCTTTAAAAAACAAACAAAAAACAAAAACAAAAAAAAAACAATATAGCGAATGTTTTTCATCAGGCTATTGCACTGATGAATATGGCAGTTCTATCATCGCTAAATATATAATGATAATAATAATAATAATAATAATAATAATAATAATAATAATAATAATAATAATAATCATCATCATTATTGGCCACAAATGTGTACAAGCCTTTGACTAAAAACTAAAGTTTTGTCCATTTTGTTTTTTACGTTGAGAGGATGACTTGTCTTGAACCACAAAAAGGAACAAAACTGCACACTGACTTTATCCTAAAATCTGTTTTGGATGTTGTGAACTGTGTAAAGGTTTCTACAGTGTTCACTAAAAGCACCAAACATGATGAATATCTCCCAAAGCAAGATTTGGCAGTCCTGTTTTCCTGACACCCACCTCTTTCCTTCTCGGCCCCTAGCCACCCTAACCCCCCCCCCCCCCCCCCCCCCCCTTACACCCTTACAATCCCCTCCTCCTCCTCCTCTCCACGTCCTCTCTTAGCGCTGTATGATGTTTCACTGGCAAGCCATCCCGGAGAACTAACACAAAAAAATGAAAAAGTATAGTTTCTCCTTTTTACTTTATCCCTTTAGGGAAATAAGTGGGCCGACTCAAAGAGGACAGACTTTAAAAGCAGGTTTGTCTGTCACTCAAAGCGGTCAAATTAGTTTAGGGTGAAGTTTTTTCATTGTTATATTTGAGACAGAGAGAGAGAGAGAGAGAGAGAGAGAGAGAGAGAGAGAGAGAGAGAGAGAGAGAGAGAGAGAGAGAGAGAGAGAGAGAGGCATACACACAGAGACAAAGAGAGAGAGACAGAGAGAGAGAGAGGGAGAATAATTAGAAAACAAGAAAGTTTAGTTTAGAAAGTTTTTGTTCTTGTCTTTTTTACGCCCTGGCCTCAGATGGTGAAAAAGTGAGTCACATGTGGAAAACACTAACACTGCGATGGAGGAGAAAGTGAAAAAACAAAATGTAAGAAAAAAAATAGCTCAGGGGAGGAGGAGGAGGAGGAGGAGCCGGGGGAGGAGGAGGAGTGTGAGGGGGAAGAGGAGGGAGATGTTGAAAAGAGGGGAGGGGGCTGGAGAATGACAGGATAGCCATGATTTTAAAAAGTTGTGTGTGTGTGTGTGTGTGTGTGTCGGGGGTGAGGGGATTTGAAAAGGGGGTGGGCGCTACATCTGTTTGAGTAATTAGAAAACGCTCTACGGATGGTGCACTGCGCAGACATTCATCTGCGATTTGTTTGCCCCCCCCCCCCCCCCCCCCATTCCTCCCCCCTCCTCCCCCACCTCCCCCACCTCCCCCCTCCAACCACCTCTACCAACAACACATTGTTTTCCAACCGTCTAACTGTGTATTGACACTTTGAACTTGGGTCAACGCTGCCGTTTCCATAGCGATGTGGAGGACCCCCTTTTCCCCCAAAATACCTCACATCCTAATGACTCACATTGACACCCTAAAGAAGAAAATAGTTTTGGAAATTTTAAATTTTTTTTAGTTTTTCCTCGCCACACTTTTTAACGGAAACGGTCTATTTTCATGTCATTTATTTGTTTATTGTCTTTACTGTGAGGAACGTGCCCGAGCCAGCGCCCCCTTGGCGCGTTTATTTGTCTCCGTAGATCTGGAAGGAAAGTCTGGGAATCTCTCTTCTGGTTTCCGTCCCCTCCTCCCCTACCAGCCCTGCACCGCTGGCTGGCTGGGCGTGGCCCGTGACCCCCTGACCCCTGTGTGTGTGTGTGTGTGTGCATGTGTGTGTGTGTGTGTGTGTGTGTGTGTGTGTGCGCGTGTGTGTGCGTATACATTGATATGGTTGTGGGTGTGTTTGAGCGCACGTCATTTGTCTGTGTGTGATGAGGTGAGGGGGGGAGGGAGGGGGTGAGGGAGGGGGGGGGAGGGTTCTCAGCTGCAGTGGAGAGGGGAGTATACATTTCCCCACCACAAGCTTTCAGTTTGGAAGAAAAGCATTCGAGTGAAAGAATGAGAGCTTTGTGTGTGTGTGTGTGTGTGTGTGTGTGTGTGTGAGGAACAGAGAAAGACAGTGAGAGGGAGAGAGAGAGAGAGGGAGAAATAGCAGGGGTTAGTCATTTAGAGAGCGGGAGAGACTACAGATGTGGGAGGGGCCACATTTAGAAGAGACTACAGCTGTGGGAGGGGCCACATTTAGAAGAGACTACAGATGTGGGAGGGGCCACATTTAAAAGACTACAGCTGTGGGAGGGGCCACATTTAGAAGAGACTACAGATGTGGGAGGAGCCACATTTAAAATAGACTACAGATGTGGGAGGGGCCACATTTAGAAGAGACTACAGATGTGGGAGGGGCCACATTTAGAAGATACTACAGCTGTGGGAGGAGCCACATTTAAAATAGACTACAGATGTGGGAGGAGCTACATTTAGAAGAGACTACAGATGTGGGAGGGCCCACATTTAGAAGAGACTACAGCTGTGGGAGGGGCCACATTTAGAAGAGACTACAGCTGTGGGAGGAGCCACATTTAAAATAGACTACAGATGTGGGAGGAGCTACATTTAGAAGAGACTACAGATGTGGGAGGGGCCACATTTAGAAGAGACTACAGATGTGGGAGGAGCCACATTTAGAAGAGACTACAGATGTGGGAGGAGCCACATTTAGAAGAGACTACAGATGTGGGAGGGGCCTCATGTAGAAGAGACTACAGATGTGGGAGGGGCCACATTTAGAAGAGACTACAGATGTGGGAGGGGCCACATTTAGAAGAGACTACAGATGTGGGAGGAGCTACATTTAGAAGAAACTACATATGTGGGAGGAGCTACATTTAGAAGAGACTACAGATGTGGGAGGAGCTACATTTAGAAGAGACTACAGATGTGGGAGGAGCCACATGTAGAAGAGACTACAGATGTGGGAGGGGCCACATTTAGAAGAGACTACAGATGTGGGAGGGGCCACATTTAGAAGAGACTACAGATGTGGGAGGGGCCACATTTAGAAGATACTACAGATGTGGGAGGGGCCACATTTAGAAGACTACAGATGTGGGAGGGGCCACATTTAGAAGACTACAGATGTGGGAGAGGCCACATTTAGAAGAGACTACAGATGTGGGAGGAGCTACATTTAGAAGAAACTACAGATGTGGGAGGAGCTACATTTAGAAGAGACTACAGATGTGGGAGGAGCTACATTTAGAAGAGACTACAGGTGTGGGAGGAGCCACATGTAGAAGAGACTACAGATGTGGGAGGAGCTACATTTAGAAGAGACTACAGATGTGAGAGGGGCCACATTTAGAAGAGACTACAGATGTGGGAGGAGCCACATTTAGAAGAAAACAAATGTGGGAGGGGACACATTTAGTGGACTCTACAGATGTGGGAGGGGCCACATTTAAAAGACTACAGATGTGGGAGGGGACACATTTAGTGGACTCTACAGATGTGGGAGGGGCCACATTTAGAAAAAGGGGGCCTGTATAAAGAGGTGGGATCAATGTGAAAGAGGGGATCATTTGTGGAAGTGTATGTAAAGGAGTCAGCCAGACTGTGTGTGTGTGTGTGTGTGTGTGTGTGTGTGCGTGTGCGTGTGCATGCATGCTATGGTCGACGTGGGTCTCATTTGGCAACACAGGGCCTACTCTTTCATTTCATTCGCTCCCTCTCTTTTTTTTTTCACTCCACATCAAGGGGAAAAAAATACCAATTTGGTGTTATTATAGAATACCCATGTCTGAGTTTTCCATTAACAGTTCCCACCTACACAGTAGTTGTTTTTGTCAATAATCCAGAATACACATACAAGGCATTTGATGCAGGGAGGGAAGCTGCTGTTGCATTGGACACTTCCAAGTTTAAACCTGGAAGCTGAAGAAAGGACCTGCATGGAAAGCAAACAAACGCCTGGGTAGCAAAAGTCTTTGATGTTTATAATCTTGATCAAAGTTGGACTCAAAGTCAACAGAAAGCAAAACAATCTAATGTACTGTAGTGGAAAAACTGAAGAAAAACATGTGTGTGTGTCTTCTCTGATCATAATATATTTTTAATGAATATACTGATTTTCTATTCTGTGAAATATCTCTAAAATGAGTTGTACAATATATACTACAACTCATTTTTGCTTGGTTCTAAATACAATCAGTTACCATGAATATAAAAAAATATATAATTATTTTCTCAACAACATAACATCATTTGATGTTTTTAAATTGAGATTTGTAATTTGAATAAAGATAAAAACGATTAAAAACATGCGTTCAAACATACATGTGTTTTAAAACATGCGTTCAAACATACATGTGTTTTAAAACATGCGTTCAAACACGTGTTTTAAAACATGCATTCAAACACGTGTTTTAAAACATGCATTCAAACATACATGCGTTCAAACATACATGTCTTTTAAAACATGCATACCAGCACATTGCTTAACATGTGTTTGCAATCAAAATGTAACACCAATTTATGTACAACTTCAAAGCTATCTTCAAAGCTGCATATGTAAACATATACGTACTAAACAAGTAGAAATGAACAGCGTTTTGGTTCACGAAACACAACCTATACACATTTTGACGTGTAATTACGTATGTTTATAAGCATGACCAGGAGGAACACAGGATACATATCAGCATTGCTCTCTGTTCATCTCTGTGGGAATCTCTCCATATCTGCAGCTCGCGGATGCTGCCAACCAGCCGGCATCAAATGGTTCAATTGATTCTTTATTTTCTTTCTGTCTGTCCCCCCTCTGGTTCTTTTATCACCGGTTTATAGTATAGGAATCGCAATAACCCTCCGAAGCAATGTTTCGATAATAGCATGGCATTTCCTCGCATTTACTACAGCCATTTACAGACACACACACAGTGCGAGGAGGTGAGCGGGATAAGTCTTTGCCCTTCAGGGTATTGGAAGCCTTTCAGATGTGAATGAGCTACCGTTCATTGTGCGTATTGCTTGTGTGTGCGTATTGCGTGTGTGTGTTTGAGACGCCCTATCTAATCTATGAGGTAATTACGGGATCACGTTTTGGATTGCAACCGGACTGTAAACGTTTATCTGCAAAGTCGACCTGTTCTCCGAACCCTTGTCGTGCTTGTATTTGCAGTCAGTCTGATTTTGGTCGTTTCCGTTCATGGTGGATATGGTATAATTGAATTTATTTAAAGCAGAACCAAACCGTTTGAGCTAGTCCCCGTCCACTATCAATATAATAACGGGGCTGTGCAATAGCATGCGATTAAAGGCACAATGAGTGGGATTTGTCAGTTGCGGTTTGTAAACACAACCTTCAATGTTGGCTGAAGGAGGGATTATTTTTGTCTATGTCTAAAATGTCTATACATTGTTGCACAAACTCATTGTGCATTTAACCTATAGAGGAGAATTTGAGTCCATATTTACATCGTATCCTACGTTTTTAAAACTTTGTGCATTGAAGTCAAGAGCTGGACCACAACCAATCCACATCACTAATCCAACCCACTAGATTACTTTTCATCTGAAATTCGTTGTTTTAGGGTTTGTCTTTCTTTGAAACACAACACTAACTAAAATACAGAAGCTAAAAGTAGGTTGTAATTTGCCGGCAATGACATGCTTTACTTAGTCTTTTTATAGATGTCATTTGTGCTTAGTTTTTGTGCTAACTGGGTTATAAAGGCTTTTATTGATGTGACTTTATGTCCTTGGGCCATCTCGCCAAATCCTCGACCTACGCTGTTTACAACAGTAGGTGACTTGGAAATCACTTCCAAAGTGGGATTCCTCTGGTTTCTGTGTCCGTAGCGGTGAACCATTTTTACGACATTTGTTTAACCCTATTGGTGCTATATGTGTGTTTGTTCTGAATAATCAGCCGTGTACAACAACTGTTTGAACAACGTTGTATACGTCTGATCCAAAGTCGGTTCAAAGGCCATTCACCCTCTGATTTGCTTGTCACCGGTCTACCGAAAATAGCTTTAAAATGTAAAGCCCTATGTCTACAACTATTACACGATCGATTCACTGCCTCCATTCACAAAACAAGTTAACAAGATGCTGGATGCCTGGGAGCCTTTCGTCTCTGTTTGGATCCACCTTCTGCACGTTAGATCTCCCGGCTTATTGGATTAAGCCTAATTTGTTCCTTACTGTACGTTTGTCGTTTGTGTTTCATCATTGACGCAACACAAACATGCTACCACCCCACCGTTCTTCGGTAGTTTTCAGTAGTGACTGCATTACAAATGTTAAAATGTATGCTCAGTATTTCCGCTGTTTTATGGTAGCAGAAGTCAACATATGTATCGGTTGTAGCTACTCAAACCATTTTCAAAAGAACTGCACTACTTGTACATACTGAAAGTTATAAGACGTGAAATTACTGTAATATCGAACATAGTCCGTCTTTATTTCTCTTTCTGCAGTCTATTTCTACACTGTTGTGCGTGTGCAAACACCCAAACAAAACCTGCTTGGCAAAAAACGCCCACAAAAAAATCACAATCAGCCGAATATGTTTGCCGATATTTATCTGCCCAGTTTTTCCCACTGGGCCGACGCTGATAAATAAAACAAAATGATATGGTTCCCGGTATATCGTCCATCACTATTATACACCTGTTGGAGAGACCCAGCATGTTTCCAACATTCATAAATCATACACCGTGCTGCACATTTTTGACCTTCTGCCTTAGCTCCATTTTTTGAAGCATGCACATGTCGAACACCAACAAGCAAACATTATAACACATTATAAAACATGTAGTTCTTATTCAGAGATTTCATTTCATTTATTACAATACACAGAATATTTGTTCATATAACCTTGGGCGGTGCAGTCGGTGTCTGTGAGTAACTTTTCTAACGGGAACTAACTTTTGCACTTTTTGACATTACTTTTTGCACTCATTGCGTGTGTCATGAACCGATTATATATACTGTGTACATTTTTATTCCTTGAACGAATTGCCATGCGAACTAAAACCAGCTTATGTTATTCTTTTAAACAAAAACCAGCCAAGTTGGGTACGATTACATTACATACATTATGAGTTAACACAGCTGCTCTTTTCAAATGAGAAACAGGCATAAAATGCAGTATTTTCTGTTTCAACTTGTAATCACCCAGTACTGGGGATGTTGGATTCCACCATGATTTGTAGCAGCGTGGAAAATTGTGGGACCATATTACTATGAATCGATTCATAAATCAATCTGTTGCTCACAAATGTGAACAAGCTATTCAGTGAGTGTGATTTAAGGGGTGTTTTTAAAGGGCCGACCGTGGTGGGCGGTGTTGAAAAAGTTATTTCTGGTAGGACACTTCTTGACAGCAGAGTATTTGATTTAATGGAGCGTGATCATGGGAAGACACACAGGCAGCATTTACCAAACATCTTTCAACGAGACAATGAATGTTCAGGACTTTTACAGTCACGTTGTAGGAGCACACATCTAAGGATACCAAGAAACACAAACTGAAGAGGACTCACGGTCTACACCAGTTAGTTGACAAAACACATCTTGGCCACAGTGGTGATTACCAATGCAAAAACAACTTTCAATTGGAGAGAGGAAGGGAGCTACATCATTTATTTGTGCTCATTTTAGTAGGATTCATTTTTCCATGACAGGCGGACACCCCTGCACACCCCAAACACTGATGGGGATAATGGTCTTCGGCCCGATGTCTCTCTCTCTCTCTCTCTCTCTCTGTCCCTCTCTATCTATCTCTCTTGGCCAGGGAGCCCATGGAGTCCCCACTTAGTGTCTCAATGACCGTTCTGCCCACTCCTTGCCTCTCCACTCACTTCTCACGGGCTGCTCCAGTGTCTTAAGGCTTATGCAGTCCACATCACAACAACATCACTCCATTTTGTTATTTACTTGTGTTTTGTATTTGTTTTTACAAGCACTGTGTTATCACCCCTATTTTTTTTTTTGGGGTGTGCATTTAACGGACTGTGAAATACAAATCTCTCACAAGGTATTAATCAATTTTCCATCCATGTTGTGGACAGGTTCCGCTGGTTACAAAGACGTTTCACACTGTCCTTTCTTCCTGATGGCACATTGTCTTCTGCATACAGAGTTTTCCATAATGCTACTGCTACAGTTTGGTGGAATCTGGCCACCTAATATGTATTAGTGTTTAGCATACGTCTGTCTAGTGTCTACTGTTTATTAGTCTATTGATAGTATCAACTTTTGCTTAACATGTTATATGGATATTTATGGATTCATATTCCTTACCTCTTTGTCTCTGTTGAGGATTACCTTTGACCACAACTTGTCCACCCACATGGTTCGCCTTTTCTCGCGCGAGTCTTCGAGTCCTTCAAGATATTCTGTTCGTATCGCGGTCGGGTCCCTTGCAACAACAAGTGTTTTCGAGGTTTACAAGACCATGTGTGTCATCTTCTGTTGTTGGGTGCGCGGGTCACCGATATGAATCAAACTGTTGTGGGCCCTGTCGCCATGCCAACATAGCGGGGCTTCTCCTTGCATGTCCTAACGGGTCCTTCACGGAGAAACGGCGCGCCATTAAAGCTAAACGATACGCGACACCAGCAGCGGCCGACCGTCAAAAGGCCGCATTGTCAACGCTGCGAAAACAACAGCGGAAAAAAATATCACCGGAGGAGGGAGAAACGTTTTTTTGTATTAATATTAGCTTCCTTTACTTTGGTTGTTTTTGTTTGTTTTTGTTTGTTTTCTTCTTGTGGGTCTTTGTTGTCATCTGAATGGGCCGTCCTTGGCAAGGGCAGCCAGTTGAAAGTAAAAAAAAAAATCGTATTCTTATTCTATTCTAATTACCTTGATTGCTTCGCAGTATGAGCAAGTATCGGCGGTGATTATGTGTAAAGTGAGTGAAATGGTTTCGCAAAGCAGAATCGAGACTATATTGGTGCTTGAACACAAGCGAAAGTGTGATTGTATTTTCTTTGTTATTTCCAGAATTGTCGTACTTTTATTGAGCGCTATTGATTGCACACTTGATGTGCAATGATTTGACAATGTTTTCTTTGCGTGTGGAGGCAATCGTGAAATAAGGGTAAAGAAAACAACATTTTAAACCTGGCCGTTTTTATAGTGAGGCCGAATGCATGGGAACGCATGGGGGAAAAAAGCTGGGATATTTTCTGTTCCATGCATTTCTCATGGACAAAAAAGTATCAGAGTACTACTAATACAAGTAACACTTTCACATTTCTTAACATTACATATTTGTGTGTACCATGTAAACATGCAGCATAGATCTCTTTGAACAAATACATTAAAATAATAGAACAAATATGATACGTTGAATGGTATAATATGCTGTACTGTGAAATGAAATGTCAGGGAAAGTTTTTTTTAATAAGTACTCTGCACCGCCACGCGTTATTATCACACAGAGTATGATGATAATTATCTCTGTGAAGTCTTTGTGATGTGTTTTAATTGGCTCATTAGACAGTCACACAGAGGTTAGCTGTGTGTACCCTTCCCCATTTTCTGTTTCTTTTAACTCAACCCTTTATAAACTTGCACATCTCTTAAGTTGTAAATGTTGATTTGTTTGTATTGGATATCTTTCTCCATATTTGTAGACGTTTAACATTTAATTTAAATGTCTCTCTTCATCTGTTGCTGTTAAGTCGTTTATTTATAAATCATTGATTTCTAGTCATGTATTCATCGGAATATATATTCATTTGTAGAGGTTGATTCATCCATTTATCACTTTGTGTGAGTTATTTATTTAGGATGTGTCTTTTGTTTTCAAAAGACGATTTTAACATCTGTTGGGTGATTATGATATTCCGCCGCTGAATGAAAAAGCCATTAGTTTCAGGGTTACACGCACTCATTATGAATTTTTTAAAAACTATTACTCAAACACATCTGGAGATCGTTGTAAACATGCCATATTGACCCAAAAAAAAGATCTTAAATCGCTTTCCCATATTATCTTTGTAAAATACTTCACATAGTTGCTCCATGAACCACATGGAGACTATACAATAGGTTGTATTTGTATTACTGTAAACACGGTATTATGTAAAATGAAAGAGGCAAGTTATTAAAAGATCTAATACCATTTTTTGGGAGGTTTTAAAAACACGAGACCAGCTGTTTTTCTGCTTGTTTAAGTGGTTAGACAATAAAGACAACAATGCCAGACTCCAACTCTTTGCTTCTAATGTGTTGCTTTGGAATAATTATTCATGCGTTCACGAAGGGTATCATGATGGCAGATCACTCTAGCAATTTATGGTGGAGCTGAAGTTATGAACCAAATGTCTCGAACAAACACAGAAAACTCTGGCAGGCAGTGATACAGGCAAAAAAATAAGTCAAAGCTGGATTTGGCTGGAACCATTCCTAGAAGTTGCGTTTCCCTGTGAAGTTGTAAAACCAGTAGGGGAGGGGAAAAAATAAATTAACTTAAGTATTGCAATTTTTTTTTTTTTTACGATTTCTTAATCGATTTTTTTATGCAAACAGTTTGTTTATTGTTTTCACATTCAATGCATACAAGAAGTACACTACATCACCAGTAGCATGTAACCTTCCCTTAAACCCTCCCAGTATAGCATACAAGAAGTACACTACATCACCAGTAGCATGTAACCTTCCCTTAAACACTCCCAGTATAGCATACAAGAAGTTCACTACATCACCAGTAGCATGTAACCTTCCCTTAAACCCTCCCAGTATAACATACAAGAAGTACACTACATCACCAGTAGCATGTAACCTTCCCTTAAACCCTCCCAGTATAGCATACAAGAAGTTCACTACATCACCAGTAGCATGTAACCTTCCCTTAAACCCTCCCAGTATAGCGTACAAGAAGTACACTACATCACCAGTAGCATGTAACCTTCCCTTAAACCCTCCCAGTATAGCATACAAGAAGTACACTACATCACCAGTAGCATGTCACCTTCCCTTAAACCCTCCCAGTATAACATACAAGAAGTACACTACATCACCAGTAGCATGTCACCTTCCCTTAATCCCTCCCAGTATAGCATACAAGTACACTACATCAACAGTAGCATGTAACCTTCCCTTAAACCCTCCCAGTATAACATACAAGAAGTACACTACATCACCAGTAGCATGTAACCTTCCCTTAAACCCTCCCAGTATAGCATACAAGAAGTACACTACATCAACAGTAGCATGTAACCTTCCCTTAAACCCTCCCAGTATAGCATACAAGAAGTACACTACATCACCAGTAGCATGTAACCTTCCCTTAAACCCTCCCAGTATAGCATACAAGAAGTACACTACAGTAGCATGTCACCTTCCCTTAAACCCTCCCAGTATAGCATACAAGAAGTACACTACATCACCAGTAGCATGTAACCTTCCCTTAAACCCTCCCAGTATAGCATACAAGAAGTACACTACATCACCAGTAGCATGTAACCTTCCCTTAAACCCTCCCAGTGTAGCATATAAGAAGTACACTACATCACCAGTAGCATGTAACCTTTTCTTAAACCCTCCCAGTATAGCATTGATGCAATAAAATAAAAATGAAATAAAAGTCAGAAAGACTGACTGACACGTTTTTGGAAATATGCCTCATGATATACAGTCTCTAGAAGTGTATGATTCAACTTTTTCCCATAGTGTTAAACAAGTTAACAAAAAGCACAATAAATCATGATACCGAATCGCAACGAATCGGCACCCAAGTTTCGTGACAGCACCGAATCGGGAGATGAGCATATGGTCCCGGTTACATGTAAGATGTGAAGTTTAAACACACACGTGTGTGTTTTCACTGTAGCACTTTGTTTGACCTGCCCTCAGCTAGTCGAGATGAACTAGACTACATCAGCGAAAGGATCCCAAGCAGAAATTCCAGGGTTTTTTCAGGCCCAGTCACTCTTTACAATGTAATGGGCGTCGCTAGTTCTGGCGGGGACACGCTAATCATGCGCAGCCTATCAGCTGGCAGCCAACGCGGTCCAATCAAACGCACATACAATGTTAGGCGGTCTTTTTAAGACCTTCCACCCCCCCCCCCCCCCCCCCCCCCACACACACACACACACTCTGCAAAGTTATGTGCTGAGCTGAATTTCACCCACCACACCACCCCAGCCTCCATCTGCTTTGGTTCTGCTCTGTATTGTATGTCACTGAGATATCTGATGTACCCCATTGGTGGGGGGGGGGTTATAGTGCTCCCTGTTGTCATGCTTTAAATCCTACAGCAGGGAGCACCCTAAATTACCATTCCCTGCAATACACGGTTCATTCTAGGACATGAGGGATTTCTGACAGAACTGTTGATGTGTCCTTGAGCAACAGACTGGTCTGCAGCTTGCAGCCACTAACCACACACTGTTTGTTTGTGTGTGTGTGTGTGCTTGTGTTAGGCATGAACATGACATATTATTTTCTTTGTTAAGTCCTTTGAGTGGTATTGCTATGCAAAACAAGAGCTGTCTACCTTCTCCTTTTAGACTTGACCCAGAAGTTCAGCCACTTCATTAGGAATAAAATCCTACTTTGATGATATTTGAGGGGCGAGATGTAATAACACTTAATGCTCTGCATTCAGAATCATGGATTCATTAAATGAAAAATGCACACTTGTAGGATTAAAGCCAATTATGTTTTACAATGTTATACGATTATCTATCATGTAGCAGTCGTATTCCTTGTAAGTAATCCTTGCTTGTTATCGTGGGTCTCCCAAATGGTATTTATATATTTAATTCACTCTCTCCGCTCCTTCTGCCCACTTAAGTACATTTAGTGTGCACATGAAAGTAGCAATACATTAAATGTGTCATTTGTCATTAAGTTGCGACCCAAAAATAATTACAATATTTATTTACCATATTGCATCAATAATGCCTTCATGTACAGTTTAAAACATATTGGGGGCTCAACTCAGCGTGAAACATGAGTTAATTCATGGGCTTCTTTCTCAAGATGAAGGTTTGGCATATGCTCTGCGACGTTGCGGCCCACCAGTGGAGAATCACTATATAATAATATATATAATATATGCAAAACCTGTCCCACATCATTGACAAGTATTTACAGATAGTAGAGTTTATCCACTCAGTGTCATCTCATTTCCTGTTGACTCAGATCTGATGCTTTGTGTTTGTCTGTTTATATACGCCTGAGTGTGTCTGTGTTTACCTTCTTCTCCACACTTAATGCATATGAGTCAGTGTGTGTTTATTCTCTATGTGCGTGTGTGTGTGTCTGTGTGTGTGTGCTTGTGTTTGGTGTGAATACAATTTATTAATTAAAGTGTTAAGTCCTTTGAGTGGTATTTGTACGACAAAAAGCGCGTGTGCGTGTTTATTGTGTGTGTGTGTGTGTGTGTGTGTGTGTGGGCTAGGACAGAGCAGATAAGTGTCAGATTATGTAAGGGTGTTGGATAACTACATTTCTCTAAACAGTTAGCCCTTCAGTAGATTGGCAGCGTTGGCACCGGTCCAAAGCGCGCATGTACACGTGCACACGCGTACGTACATATACACACACACAAACACACACACACACACGCACATACACACACACACACACACACATGCGCGCACATGCGCACGCACAGTGTTGCAAGTCTGCATCCATGAAGCACTCTTTTGTTATCGCTCCATCTTTCCTGTCATGATATCCCTCCGTCTTTTGTGTTCCACACCTCCCTCCCTCCCCTGTTCCTCCCTCCCTCCCCTGTTCCTCCTTTCATCATCTGCCCCCCCCCCCCACGTCTCCCTCTATTTGGCTCATTTCTTCCTCACTCGCTCGCTGTGCCGGCTCAATGTCTCTCGACCGCTTTTGTTAGCACCTACACTGAACTCGCGGATGAAGAGCTTTCCACTACATTCACTTTAATGACTCACACAGACTGTCACACGTTTGCAGATAAACACACACATGCACAGCCATGTGCGCGCGCACACACACACACACACACGCACACACACGCAGGGAGCGTAATCTCAATTTGCAGCATTTGTTTCTCGACCCGATCCTCTTCAGTCACTCACGTTCTGCGAACAGCGACTGCTTTGATACGACGATTTACACTATGAATTTCGTATTCTCACACGCACACAAACGCAGACACACACGCACGCGCGCGCGCACACGCTATGCTATTGTTGACGTTGGATTGGCGCCTCGCGTCGGGCCCAGCTAGCTGCTGTGCTGAATCAAAGGGAATCACACTGGAGTGGCGTGTTAGCATAGCAGCTGTTAGCATAATATTAAGAATGCATGGCCCCCCATTGCGCATTGAAATAGGGCAGAGGTAAAATGGTAACAATTTTACAATAAAGGTACATAAGCATTAACTGTTTAACAGTTAACTAATAGTTAACTATTAATTAACATCATTTAAAGCAGTAATAAGCATTAACTAACTAATAGTTAACAAATGTGTCTAGTAACCGTTTACTCGTGGTGTTCATTTATATATTATTTAATAGTTTATAACACACAGCAGAATCGAATATTCAAGGAGCGGGAAATTAAAACGTACTTATGCTTAAAATACATATTGGAGTACCATTTTCTGGAAGAGGAAACGCTTACGCTCGGGACCCACTGGTTACCTCACAGCCGCCTCACTGAGCTGCAGCCGCTCACATGTGTACCTCACATCTTTATGAACTATTTGATAATGTATCAGTTAATACCATGAACACCAGTAGTGAATGATGACTGGACACATGAGTTAACTGTTAGTTCAAGCGTATTACTGCATGAACTAATGTTAATTAATGGACCCTTATTGCAAAGTGTTACCAGTAATGTAAGTCCTATTCAGGCTTATTCGGTAGTCTCGATAACCAACAGTATCTGACAACCATCAACCTCAGATAGGATTTAATACACACATCTTGTTTATTCAGTGTTTAAAAAACAAACAAACGATGCACGTCCTTTCACAGCGGATGCCCAGATACCATCGAGAGCGTACGCGCTGTGAGCGGCGCGCCGTAATCCGTATTGATTTATTGTTTTCAATGATCTCTCCCTACTACGCCGTGTTTTTAAAGAAATACCCTCTGCGGTCTGTTATCGGTGATGTAGCGGTTCCCCTCCTCCTCGAGTGTGTGTATAATACGCGGCCTGTGAAGTCGATCCCGGTGTTTATGTTGAGTGGCAACTGTGTGTTTTTCTTTCCGTCTAAAAGTGGGGGTTCCTACTAGGACAAGCCGATGTTTGTCATTACGGGAAATTATTTGCCGCCAGATGAAAGGCGTTCATGTGTACGGCTCAATGTATGCAGGGAGGATAACACACACTCTGTAGATGTCTTTGTCAAGTTTAGTTATTATCATTTTTTTCCCCGCATCTTGTTATCTTGTTCTCCTGTAATTGTTCCAAAGAGTCGGAACAATTACATTTTGTCCGTTGTTTGTAACACTCTAAATACAACTATAATACAATATTTCTGTTTTGTATAGAGTAGATACATATTGTATACAATAAATACAGCAGATATATTTATGGTATACAATTATGTTATGGTGTAGAGTTGGAGGGTTAGCACTAGCACACTCAAATTTTCCATTTGTACATTTAAATTCAAACCACTGGGACACAACACACACACACACACACACACACACACACACACACACACACACACACACACACACACACACACACACACACACACACACACACACACAGTGCTGCCCTGAAGCCAAGCGATCAGTTTTATTTCTTATATCCATGCCTTTTGTTTCCTCCAGTGAAATTCCCCCAACATCCACGCCAACAACGGCCAGCTAAGTGTGTCTAAGTCACTGGGCTGTGCCGTTCAGAAGGAGGAGGAGGAGGAGGGGGGGGGTGGGGGAGGGAGGGAGGGAGGACGAGGTGGTGGTGGTGGGGGAGGAAGAAGAAGGCGAGGGAGGGAGGGAGGGAGGAGGAGGTGGTGGGGTTGGGGAGGGAGGCGGAGGAGGAGGTGGTGGGGGAGGAAGAAGGCGGGGTAGGGAGGAAGGGAGGAGGAGGTGGGAGAGGGAGGAGGTGGTGGTGGTGGTGGGGGAGGGAGGGAGGGAGGAGGTGGGAGAGGGAGTGCAGCCCTGGCTCTTGTTGCGTGGACATGGCCTGGGTCCGTTCTTCCTATACCCTCTGCTTTGACCTTACCCACCGAAAAAAAGGGTGAGGGGGGGGGGGGCACAACAGAAAGTTATTCTAAAACACAAAAACAAGTATTAAAACACACACACACATGTGCACACACACACACACACACACACACACTTAACCGTGCACAGTGTGTTGTCCCTCTCTTTCCCGCCCCTCCGCCTGACTCACCCTAAAAAGTATGTAAGGGTCCTCCGACTCATTCCTCTAATTGACTCCAGATTTTCCCCTCATCCCGTCTCCCCCTGCTCTCTCTCTCTCTCCCCCCCCCCTCTCTCTCTCTCTCTCTCTCTCTCTCCTCCCATTCCTCTTTCTATCCATCTGTGTCCTCATGGTCCCAGAGCCTGCCATGTAGAGCCCTTGCTGCGACATTGAAACATCAGTTCATTCACAGGCCGGATATACATGCTTTAGCATCAGACCTGCTCAAGATGCCCCCGCCTCGACCCAATTATGGGTCCAGCAGTTGAGAACCGCCGGCCTCGGGAAGGTTGAGTCGGGTTGCACATCGCGCACTCGGACCAAACACTGTGGCATTTCCACAATAGCCGACACCTAAGAGCGCGCACGCGGGGGGGGGGGGGGTGGAGCGGGAGCGGGGGTTGGGGGGCAAGAGGCATATCACTACCCTAACCTCGCCATGACTCTCGGGCTAATGCGCACATGCCGTCGGTGCCACCCAGGTCTACAGGGGGACGACACTATGGACATTAACCTAAAGCTCTCCCCTCCCCTCCGGGGCAGGCACCCGTCCCGGGACGGGGGCCGGGTGCCTGCCCCCGGAGGGGAGGGGAGGGCTTTAGGTTAATACCCGTGCTGCCAGCGCACCTGGCCGGCGCTGCAGGACCCGGTCGTGTGACAAAATGCGACACGGTACAGGAATAGTGGAGACCAGCTGCGGTGCCCTTGATCACGTTCAGCTTGTAGCGGCGGTACCGTATCGTGTTTTTTGTGTGTGTGTGTGTGTGTGTTGTGTTCTGGAGTAAATGGCACAGAACAACAAGTGTGCCAGGTATTTTCTTAGCCGTCGCCCTGCCGTTGGATTGGATTCGTCTGGATCGAATTACAGTCGGTTTGAGTTGTGTTGTGTATAGGGATTGTTCTTCGACCGTCCAGTATCCTCTCGGTCCAAATGCTTGTTTCAGAGTTCACCTGGACTCTGCATAGAGTCCAAATTCATTCAATAAAATGTAATGTAACATCCGCTCCTTGTAGGTTCGTACGTCCTGGCGCTTGAAACGCGTCCCGCTGACATCCTCGCTGTACCGACGGCGATATGTTGTTGTGTCACTTCTTCTGGCGAATGTACTCATTGTAAGTCGCTTTGGACAAAAGCTAAATACCGTAAATGTAAAAGTACTACGAACACAGGTTCCCGAAACAACGCAATTCTAGCCTATGGACAGCGTGTACCGCAATCGACCAACAAGTTGTGATGAGCTAAACGCGCTATATGCCCCCCCCCCCCCCCCCCCCCGGACAAACTCACAAATAATGCATGAGAATATGTAGCGTTTTATTGGCGAAAAAGAACACAGTTAAGCAGAAAGAAACCCTGTGTTTTTGAAGTGACCACATCCTTGGGGTTTTTTCTTTTAGTATTTTTTTTTTTTTTTTTTTTACAAAGCAACCAGATTCCATTAGTAGTACTCACACAGTCACTACACTTGTAAAGTGAATGGAGGGTGCGTGTGCGCTAGGGGTGGGACAAAATATCGATAGCCTACTGGAATATATCGTGATACTTCCTCTTGCGATACGCTATCGATACGCTGGCGGCGAATATTGATATTTTTATTAATGCGCGCTTCCGCCGCATTAAGCCTGCTACCATTTTGACTGACCGGAGTCACTACTTCATGACTTCTCGTGGTGGCGCTCATCACATGAATGAGGGTAAAGTGTACAGAAGTTAACATGGGAATGATGGACAAGATGCGGTCAGCGTGTGTGTGTGTGTGTGTGTGTCTAGGAGGCACTAAGCTCAGACTCTATGCACTTTGTTGTACATCGTTTCATCTGAGCTGTCAAATTACATGAAACCGACACCACGCTGTAGTGAATAAATACATAATTCCTGCTTTTTTGCCTTTTGAGGGGTATTGTTTCTGCTTCGGTTACACAGATGTCCTGATGTATCGCAGATGAATTGTCCTGCGATGTATCGAGTATCGCAGAAGCACTGTATCGTGACACCGTCGTGATTCACACCCCTAATGTGTACCCAGGGGGCCCCTGCTAGAAATGAAGGGCCTCTTGAAAAAATATCATCTGGGCCTAACTAACACAAACCCGTATAGATTTACAATTCGATAAAAGATCAATAAGGATTAGACACATGTTTTAAAGGTCCCCTATTTCATCACCAGGTGTGATGTAGATTAGCCATTACAAGCCATGGCAACATTTAGTGACGTCACAAGTGGGAGTGTCCACCCAGATGTATGATGGATAGATCAGTCTATCCAGTGGACCACACCAACTGGTAGGCTGATCTATCCATCACACATCTGGGTGGACACTCCCACTTGTGATGTCACTCGAGGAGTAGATTTGGACATGACTTGTAATGGCTAATCAACATCACACCTGGTGGTGAAATAGAGGATGTTTTAAGGGGGGGGTGTAATATAGAGTAACAATTTTATTTTAATTCCACACATAATAACCACATAGTGGATGAAGTCAAGGTTGCAGTCTGTCGGGTATTGCAGACTGATGAGACCCTGAACTCATTCCATGTTCATTAATGGTCATCTTATTTTGTCACTGTTGAATTCATATCCATCTTTCATATCTATATTCATGGAATTTATTGAATTCATATCAAATTAAACTAATATGCCTATGTAACTAATATAACTGTAAGCTGATGTCACTGCCATAGTATCTGTCCTTAGCTATATCATTAGGAGAGATAGGGAGAGCTGGAGAGACAGGAAGACACAGATAGAAGTAGTAGTACAGATGGATGCGAGGGCCGTGGAGGGGAGGTTCTGACACCTTGACTCTCACCTTGTCTTGGTGTTTAAAGATCAATGGCACCAACGAGCCTGTGATTGTTCCAGCTCTGGTGAGGGGGCACTCCCTCTTGTGGTATGACACCAGCATCACCTTGGTCTGGCCACGGAATAAAACAATGGAGAGGGAGGGAGGGAGAGAGAGAGAGAGAGAGAGAGAGGGAGAGGGAGAGGGATGGATGGACAGAGAGATGGATGGATGGACAGAGAGAGGCAGAGTAAGAGAGAGGGGGGAGGCGAGAGTGAACTTAGAGCTAGTTTTATGTTCTCCATTGATCCCACAATGGTGGAAATACTCTCTTTTATTTTCTTTTTTATTCCTTGGGCTATGGCCATGCGCTCTATGAAATGGGTGTGAGGTGTTTCGCTTCGGGTTAACGCAAGTCACTGCATTGTGAACGAGCACACACGCCTGCAATGTTAAGTAGAGAGTAGAACGGAAGAAGAAGGAAAGATGATGGATTCACAGGAAGGTGAAGACAGAGATATAGTAGAAGATGGAGGTTTGGTAGAGAGAGGGAAAGAGAGAGAGAGAGAGAGAGGGAGAGGGAGAGAGAGAGAGAGAGAGAGTGTGTAGGGAGACAGATAAATAGATGAAGGTAGTCGTGGCGACCCAGTTTCAGCCATGGTGTATTGTCTTTGAGGACGGCAGTTTGCACTTTAAGGAGCTTTTGTTAAAGAGAGTGCTGGCGGTGGTGGAGACGGTAGTGAAATAACAATGTCATTGCATTAAAGATACAGTGTATGGGAACACACATTACACACAGGCTCACGTATGCATGCACACACATAAATAAATTGTTTGATAAATCAATAAATAATAATCCAACTAGTATAAGTAAAGCAAATCAAACCTCGATCATATTTAACTGTCATCAGGTATTTTGTATTATACAAGTTTTCGAATTTCACGTCTAGGTGATTATTCAGTGATTTGTCTTTTCACGTATTTATTAATCTTAAAGCCTTGATGTAACGGTTGTGACGCCCAGACTGCGGGATGACTGATGACAGCACAGGTTGTTATTTATATTAGTTGTATTGTTATATATATTAGTAGTGGAAGACTGCCAGGTGCCGCCACGCTTCAATCTAAGTTGTCTTTTGAACCCGTTGTTGCATGTACCATTTTTCCCCCCCCATCTTTTGGGACTGAATATTCAAAGTTCACCCGTTTGCATGGTCTGTTACAAAAGCGACAATGTCACCCGAAACGACCCGAGGAGACACTGTTGTCTTTTTGCTTCCCCTGACATATGTGCCCTCGTCACGATCCCCCAGTTCAATTTGAGTGTGAGGTTTTTTTGTTTAGTGTTAGTGTTTTTAAGTGGAAGTGTCAAGAGTGTGTGTGTGTGTGCGCCTGCGTGTGTGTGCATGTGCGTGCATGCGCGTGCGTGCTTGTGTGTGTGTGTGTGTGTGTGTGTGTGGGGGGGGGGGGGGGGTGCAGCCCTCTGTCTGGGAGTGATGAGAGCCAGGGACCTGCCGGACAGCTGGACCTAGGAAGAGGAAGAGTAAACAGAAATTAGCTGAGCAGAATGTGGCACACTGGAAAAGGGAGGGGAAAAAAACCCAGATGCATTAGTATGAGCGAGAGTGGGAGCAGGAGAGAGAGAGAGAGAGAGAGAGAGAGAGAGAGAGAGACACACACACACACACACACACACACACACACACACACACACATATACACACACACACACACACACACACACACACACACACACACACACACACACACACACATACAGAGCGAGATAGAGACAGTGAGCCAGAGCAAACTAATGAGCTGGATAGATTTGCTAGAGACTTGGCATTCTTCTCATGGTGATCTCTCTCTCTCTCTCTCTCTCTCTCTCTCTCTCTCTCTCTCTAGCTCTCTCCTTGCACTCTATCTCTCTCTCCCTCTCGCTCTTGCTCGCTCTCTCTCCTGTAGAAAAGCTGGCTTCCTGTCTGAGCCCTGAAGCAGGGGTGACGGAGGGAGAGTGGGAGGGAGGGAGAGTGGGAGGGAGGGAGAGCGAGGGAGGGAGGGAAGGAGGGAGGAGGAGGAGGGGGTGTTAGAAGCAATAGAACAGAGGAAGAAAGAGACGGGGGAGGAAGGGGGAGGAGGAGCAGAGGAGAGAGGGGAGGAGGGGGAGGGAACAGTGGTGAAATTGAATGCTGGGGCGCCATGTTCTCACCGCAAGCGTTGCCATGGCTACGGGGTAATTCTGGCGAGTAAGGATATTTCATTCAATCCTGGGCGAAGGAAGAAGAAGGCGAAGAAGAAGAAGAAGAATATACAATTTTTTTTTTTTTAAACGGCAGGGTAATAACAAAGCACAAAGATGATGAGGAAAAAAGCAATACACAAGCTACACCCACCCACCCTCACCCTACCTCACCCCACCCCTCTGAAAATATGCAAGAGGTGGGAGGAGGCTTAGGAGGAGTTGGTCGCAGAAGGAGAAGAAGAAAGACGGTTCTATTGAAACGGGGGTGTAATGCTAGCACCATCACCACCCCGACCCCCACCTCCACCACCACCACCACACCCACCACCACTACCACCACTACTCCCCCCCCCCCACATCATGGACGCGCCTGTCGCTTCCATGCCCTTCTCCCCTCCGTCTTCAGCCCCTGTGTGTTTTTCCGTCATACTTGTTGTATTTGCCACCGCCGCCCTGTAAGCAAACACAACGCCCGCCCACAGCCCTCACCCGCTCCCCCAGCAGCCCTGCAGGTATTACATAGAACAAAGAACCACACTGTTAACACGCTCGCTGCCCCCTTGTGTGTGTGTGTGTCTCAGTGTGTGTGTGTGTGTGTGTGTGTGTGTGTCTCTGTGAAATGCATCTGGGTGTGGTTTTGTTGCTTGAATAATTAGGAGGGAGACTGAGATTGTTCACAACCTCACCCTCAGGGTCATATTTTCAACCATGTGTTAAGTCAATAAGTGGGGCTGGTTAATGTCCATTTCCGCTCCCCTTTCTCCCCCTCTTCCATTACACTTTGGATCAATCCATCAGTCAATCAATCAATCAATTAAGGAATCAGTGACTTCCTGTCCATCCTCCTTTCTTATTCTCGTTCCATGTCAGGTTTTTGTTGCCAGAAAACTGAGGTTGTTGTCACAGCATCAGCTTTGACCGCGGCTGCAGCTCGCACCAGCCTGACAGCGGTACCGTCTGGCAGTCTCTTGACACACACACACACACACACACATATGCACCCACACATACACACACCCCCACACACACATGTGCTCACATGCACACAGCAACAGTAGCGTATGATGGTTCGCTGAATCCTATAGTTGTGAGCCCGCCTGTGTGTGTTGAGGATATGTTGTTGTCTTAAAAGGGTTTGTACATCAGAGTGCATCATGGGAGGTTTAGTTGGCGATAGTCTGCCATATTGAGAGGACTCAAGAGAGTTGTAGTCCTGTAACATCCTAAATCAATGTAAATATACCGTAACCAAGGCTAATGAAAACTATGTTTCGCCACGTCTCTCATTATAAACGCTGTGGCGGTTTCAAACACAACAACGTCTCCCCATAATGACAAATAATTTCCCGATGAATGACTAAACAATGACCAAAAAAATGACTACCAACACAATAACTAACATTACAACGCTCCTCCTATGCTTCCAAAATGGCGGCGGTCATTGGGATGTGACGTTGTGATGCACAAACACTTTTTATGGTCTTGTTTGTTGTAAGCGGCCGCTGACGTTCTTGCTCTGTCCTTGTGTTGTCCAGTGTCGGAGGAGGGTCTCTGGGAGTGTGGGCTGTCCTACGAGTGCCGGACTCTTCTCTTCAAAGCCATTCATAACCTGCTGGAGAGGTAAGCAACATCGCTGTTGTTATCATTGTTATTATTAGCGGTGTTTTTGTAAAATCATCATCATCCTTGTTGTCGTTGTCGTCGTCGTCGTCATCATCATCATCATCATTTTTTTAGATTTATTTTTATTTTGTATTTATTTTATTTAAATTAATATATTTTTTACATTTTATATTATTTATATTATATTTATTTATTTATCTATGTATCTATTTATTTATTTATTTATTTATTTATTCATTTATTTATGTGTGTTTATTTATGAACTACTCTATGGTCTAGGGACATGATGTCCATGTTGCTTTTACCTTTATGAACATTATTTTTAACTTGGGATTATACATATTTTGTATGCATTCTCTTTGTATTCATGTATTCATGCGTTCAGTCATCAAATACTCTAGTTAGGGTCCAGGGGCATTTACAGGGCCGTGTGATGTTCAGATGGCTTTGACTCGAACGTTATTTTGAAATTGAGTAAATAAATATATAAAAGATCAGATCATGGTGGCATGCTGCAGTGTGTAGAGAGACTTAAACACAGGAACGAAACAAAGTGTCAACATAAGATTTAGGTGTTGTTGAGGTCTGCAGACCCAGAAATGTCTCTTTGAAGCGAGACGCTATGAATCACCACACAGTGAAGTAAAAGAAAGAGAGAAAAATTGTACAATCCTAAAATACAAACGCCCCTAACCCTACAGGAATATCCCACAGAGTATACCGCAGACAATAAAACAAACAAACAAACACAACCAAAACTTGTCATCCGAAAGCAGATTATCTTGGCAAACCCCCCCCCAAAACACACGTCCGTGGTGCCACAAGCCACACAGGTCTAATCTAATTATAATCTCAATGGATCAGGTAACACCTAACTGTTCATTCAGCCCCTTCTGTTAAATGAACCAGCGCACGTTCTCCCTCTCACTATTAGGTTAAGCCCCAGTGATCATCATGGGGGGCAGGCCAAATTAACCTTGCCATTACCTTGAAGAAAACTCCCTTTGTACTGGTTCTGTGTGAGCACAGCCGTTGATCCAGGTCAGGTGTAGCGGCCTCGTGTGACAACTCATCGTGGTGCCGGCGGCGGCGATGAAATTAGCATGACGATTGTTGACGATGGTTGACAAATGCCGTTTAATTGTCCGATCGATTTGTCCTGTGAATGTTTTCTCGCTCGTCATTATTTTGTGGCTGTAACCTACAATCTGGGAATCGTTATCACAGTTGACACCGCGATACGTAACGGCACCGGCGCGAGAGACGGAGGGGGAGAACATTAGATCGGATCACAGCGCAGATGGAGTTTTAGCCGAAATATCAAAGAGCTCATTCATCCCTAGATTAGGATTTGGTCGTCGTCGTGTGTACAAATTCCTTTCCCAAAAGAGACACTCGTGCAACAATGAAATCTGTGATCAACGAGCGGTAGATAATGCTTCATTCGCCGGATTAATGTTAAACTGCTGACAGGAGAGGAGGGCCCGTCGCTTGGTGGTTTGACAGTAAGCCGCGTGTTACTGTGTTGTTATAGTCATTCAATTAGAGACGAGTGCCATTGTCCCCGGTGCTAATGGGCTGTTTGCTTAATTCCCGGCTACGCCCCCGGCTAGGGCGTTTGACTCCCCGGGCCAAAAGGTACTGGGTTTGATGCCCCCAATTAATGTCTGCAGACTGACCCCCTAATCTGCTTCTTCTTTTGTTTTTTTTCACTTCATTTTTATTTAGTTTTCATCAACAACAGTACAATATATACATTTTCCTATTTGAATTACCTGAATTAACTCCTTTTTCAGCTGTATACCATTTGGACACGTTATAGTATTAAGTATTAGGCAGATATAACAAAATCCTAACTCCAAAATATGGATATGTATATATAAAAAATAATAGTAATATATACAAAAATAATTGGACAAAGGTAATTGTCCACTCCAAGGTATCATAGCATAAGTAAAACTACAGGTGGGATATTTACTCTGGGAACAGATAGTTTGTGATGTGCACATAAGAGAATGTAAAAGTAATAGGGGAATCTGAGCTGGGTAATAAACCTCATTGTAGTCATAAAGCCGTCGTTTTGTAAAGGTGGATTTTGGGAGCCTTAGTGAGTATGTCATCTGCTCCACCTGAAAGCGGCCTCACCTGCTTCTTAATGACATGTTTCTCAACACGCTGTAGGACGCTTCAACGCTTTCGGGATAAAACCCAAAGTGACTAAATAGTAAATAGCGGACGTGTGGAACTGCTTTCTCACAATGCTACACTATCTCAATATATCATCCCTGCAGTCAGTGTTTCTACATGTACTTCCTTCATATCCCCCCATTGGGCCTGTACATCGCTACGTCGCATCGCCTCCATTTTGGAAGCGTAGGAGCATTGTAATGTTAGTTATTGTGTTGGTAGTCATGGTTTTTGTCATGATGGGGAGACAATATTGTGTTTGAAACTGCCACAGAGTTTCTCATGTGAGACGGGGTGGCGAAACAACGTTTTCATCAGCCTAGGTTACGGTGTATTTACTCTGTTGAGTATAACTCTCTTGAGTCCTCTCAATATGGCGGAGTATCGCCAACAACAAATCCAATGATGCATTCTGGTGTACAAAGCCCTATAGGACCCTTGTGACAGCTTATGAACTGTGGTATGGAGTCTGAGAGAAGACGTAGCAGGAGTCGATGGTGTAATGGGTGTATGCCTAAGACAAGTGAAGGGGTATGGCTGCTGCATGGCAGCGGGGATAGAGACAGATACAGGTTTTTGGGTGGGGAGCGAAACGATAGGAGAGCAGCCGATAATTAGGCCAGCGGCCGCCATAGCTGTGCTTCTGTTACTGAGGGAGGAGGGAGAATAGGAGTGTGTGTGTGTGTGTGTGTGTGTGTGTGTGTGGTGGTGAGCGGGGGGGGGGGGGGGGGGGGGGGGGGTTAGCAAAATGCTAATGTAGATACCCCCCCCCCCCCACTCCGCCAGCCAAGGTGAGAGGAGACGCTGGGGAGTTTTACTAAAGCACACTCATATAAAATTCATACGAGGGGTATTATGTGTTATACATATAATTGGAAAACTCTGTTACGAGATGAGCAGAGTTGCCAAGTAAGAGGATAAGTCGCATCGCTTTGCGGATGTTTGCGCAGCACTTCGGAGACGAGTATTAAAGTATTGATTTGGAATCAACGACCGAACACGGCTACCAGCGTTTGGCTAGCGATTAGGGCGGCCGCACAATTATGTAACACAATTATGATTGCGATTATTTTGCCCGATATTGTGATTGCGATTATTCATTGCGATTATCAGATTATTGATACAATTTATATTCTGTGGCGCCTACTGTACAAACAACAATAATATTAAAGCAATTTCTGAGTTGTAACGGTTTGAATGTCATGTTGTAGGTTGTGTTTTTATCATTTTTGTCTTTTTTTTAATACATTAATTGTAACCATGAACGATAAACTAATTGCAGAGGTCAAAATTGCGATTTCGATTCATATGATTATCTTTGCAGCCCTACTAGCGATACAATTATTATTATTATGTTTTTTGCTTCATTTAAAGCCATGCTGTTTGTTTATATTTTCAGATATACAGGCACATAGTGATCAATATTAACTACATATAAGTGGTAACAGCTTGGATTGATGAACATTGATATTGATTGAGTCATTTGTGTTTAACAATCAGGGTTGACTCAAAATGACCATGATAAGCATGATTAATAAAATAACTATCTGAAGAAACTATCTGAAAGTGTGTATATATACAGTATATGGTTAGAATTGATTTTGTCATTGCGCTATATACCTAACTTTCTGCCTTAACTTTTCCTCTTGCAGGTGTTTAATGGATAAAGATTTTGTAAGGATCGGGAAGTGGTTCTTCAAGCCATATCAACTGGAAGAAAAGCCTGTGGGAAATAGGTAAATAACACACACAGACACATAGACACAGACACAGATATACACACACACACACACACACACACACACACACACACACACACACACACACACACACACACACACACACACACACACACACACCGAAGCACAACAAAAACCTTTGTGTACATGTGTGTGGGTGTCATGTGTTGGCTTTACTTCTCACTTTTGTACTTGCACAATTTGGCACAGCTTATTTCAAGATTAGAAAAATATCAACGCAATGATAATAATGGATTTGGTTGCGTTTGATCTGGAGAGCGTGGGAGTGTAATTGTGAACAAAACAAAAAATCACCAGATGAAACCTCGAATCACAGACGATGAAGAAAAGAGTGACCATAAATGATAGATTCTGAGGAGTGTGTCACAGTGTGAGTGAGGAGCGTTTTGGCATTTCAGGAGAGAACAGCGTCCGGTTATTCACACTCACCCGCTACTTTGCAATACGTGTCGGTTGCCGGTTCTTCTGCAGTGTTTGTCGTGTGTGTCGACTCTGGTGATGAAACATGATGCACAGGGTTTTAATGAGGCAGAGCAGAGACGTTCATTGTTTTGTGTTCGGTTCTTTGGTGGTTTTCTGTTTGAAGCGGTTGAGTTTCTTGTTGTTGTAGTTTCATGGGACGATGTCATGAGGTCCTGACTTTAAGATGAATCTCTCAGTTGAAGTTTTTTTATTTATTTTATTTTTTTACGACACATGCATAAAAGACACTTTCTCCTTCTTTCATAATCATGATGGAATATTTTGGTTTTGTTTGAAATGACTCATGAAACGATGCCTACACACATCCCTCATCCTCTGTTAGTCTTGTGAGGTAACAGGATTTTAACTGGATACACATTTCTCTTGTAAATGTACTCTCATTTATGTTTTTTTCTCCATTTTTTAAAACATGTTTTAGATCTAAATTAAATGACCATGGCAGAAGCCCTAACTGCCCGAGACTGAATCCAGCTTTCAACCGTCTGCTGTTAACGCAAACCCGTACGCCTCGTTATAGAGTAGAACGTGTGTGAAATCGGTAGCCCTCTAACTGATAGACCAATTTGTGGTCAGAGAAGGTTAAATCCATGAAAGCGGCTCAACAGGTGAATGGACTTTGGATAGTCAGCTCTCGGATTAGCCACATGGAGAACACAGAAACTTAGTCTAAGCGATTCTGCTATTCACACCACACAGTGTTTCACACGGGAACAGAAGTGATTATGGGGATAAGAAGAGAAAATTGTGTGCTAAATTCCCCCTTGCGGAGGGGGCAGATGTTGCTTTTAAAGTGTATTACTGATGATGGTGGAAAAGAGCATATAAACATGAATGATTAGGCAGAGAAACAGTCAGAGAGAAACAGTCAGCCAGTAAACGAGGACGATCCAGTTAAGTTAGGAGGAGAGAGGCTATAGCAATGATTGACTGGGAGGGAGGGGGGGGATAAATAGAGGCGCATGAAAAGACAGAGGAGTGTGGATGGATAGTGACTCAGTCCAAGAGGAGGCGGAGGACCACACAGTAAAAAGGAAGGAGCTGTTCACTCCTTCCAAAATCTATGGAAATGAAAACGATGGGTTTGACTGAGCCTGGTCTCCCTCTCCCTCTCTCTCTCTCTCTCTCTCTCTCTCTCTCTCTCTCTCTCTCTCTCTCTCTCTCTGTCTGTCTGTCTGTCTGTCTGTCTGTCTCTGTCACTCTGTCTCTCTGTTCTCTCTCTCTGTTCTCTCTCTCTCTCTCTGATGGGTTGCTATGACTTGACCCTCCTTGACTCCCCTCTGAACAATACAGGGCCAGGCTGTGTGTGTGTGTGTGTGTGTGTGTGTGTGTGTGTGTGTGCGGCATGCAGGCATGTGTGTATGTGTGAGATGGGTTGGGCTGGCGTTGACAAGCAGAGAGTGCAGGGAATTCTCCGAGAGACGAGCTTCGGGGCGTATTGTGACGTACTCCATCATGGCGGCAACCTTCTTGCCGTCTGCTAGATTATGATGACTTGTTGTGTATGAGTGCGTGTTCTGCCCAATGTGTGCGGCCGCTGTGTCTCATTGTGCCTTTCCGATTTGTCATTGGTTGTAAACATCTTGCCCACTGTTGTACCTCGTATGCAAAATGTCATCGGCCATCTCCGTACGTACGACCACGCAGGCGTACCCATCGGCTGAGTTTGATTTATAAAACTCTCCTTGGGCCGGTCCTTACTTACTTGTGTACATATCCCCTTAGACGCCGTGGCCATTACAGCCTGCACTCACAAACCGTTCTGCAGTTGTCTGTGCTGCACGCTCACACTGAGCTGGGAAAAAAGGCTTTTAAAGATACTGCCTTCTTGGCCTGGATCTCCCCCCAGAAACACTTAACACCGCCACAGCTGATTTCACATGATGCCTTTGGTCTCATCTTAAAGGACCGGGAATGTGGAGGTATTAGAAATTGTCTCTTGTAATCTAATTCGTCATCGACACAACCCAACACTGTCTTTTCATAATTGATGTGATGATAATTGTGTGTGTGTTTGTTGGGTCAATGAGTCATTAGCAGGTTAAATAAAGGTTTATTAGAAAAAGAAATACAATCTCGCCCTTGTACACTGTGACATGCAAAACCCACACGGAAAGGCCATCAGTTGCAGTCTGAAGGGATTATCCGATCTCCCTCTCTCTCTCTCTCTCTCTCTCTCTCTCTCTGCAGAAAGTGCATCATCGGGTCTCTCTGAAAGCTTGTATGTGTGTGTGTGTGTGTGTGTATCTGTGTATGAGTGCGCGCGTGAGAGTATTTTGTAGATCACCTGATTCCATTTCAGTTTGACAGCTCCGTCTTAAGTATCTTGTCACGCCCCCTGCTGTGGCATCTCTGACTTCTTCCCGGTGTGAATTATTGAACACACCGCTCTAGGGATACACATGGATGGAGAGAGCGTGCACGCGCGCGAGAGAGAGAGAGAGAGAGAGAGAGAGAGAGAAGCACACTGATTAATATTTAGACAGAAACACACTAAGCTCAGTGTATTACTTGCCCACATGTACTGGAAAAAAAAATCTAACTCGTGCTTGTGCAAACGAAGACGTAGACCCCGGACGAACTGCAAAACACATTGCATATTTAATCCCCCCCCCCCCCCCCCCCCTCCCCCCCCCCCCGCCTCACACACTCAATGACCCAACACTCATTTGCATAAATATATCTAAGAACAAACGCTAATGTGGCATGAGGTCATCCGATTCGCTGAAAGACACATCGTCCGCCGTCTGATCACCTGTGCTTGTATTCAACACGCGGCCCCGGCGAGGCGGAGCGTCAGCTGTGCCGCCGGGCGCTCATCCACACTCGGTTTCTTTGTCTCTCCCTCTCTCTCTGAATCCCATTCAAATCCTTGTCTGCCGTGCCTTTAATTACCAGAAGGGGGCGCCTCAGAGCTAGTGCCCCCTAAACACCCCCCCCACCTTCCCCCCCCCCCCCCCCCAGCGCCATGCTCCTGTATCCACGTGCCAACTGATTGTTTTGGCGTGTCCGCTGCCGGGGGTTACGCTGCCTCCCGTCGCCAGGCTTCGCCGGGGTTATCCTGCTCCTGTTCTCTCATCATGGAGGAGGGAATGCTCTGCCTCTTTATAGTCTGGGTCAATGTGCTCCCTCTACCGCTCTCTACCGCTCTCTCGCTGTCTACCTCCGTGTGTCTCTCTCTCTCTCTACACGTCTCGCTGTCTCTCTCTGTCTTGCTCTGTTTCTCTCAATCTCTCTTTGCCTCTCTACCTCTCTCTCTCTCGCTCACTCTGTCTCGCTCTGTGTCTCGCTCTGTGTCTCGCTCTGTTTTTCTCATTCTCTCTCTGCCTCTCTCTCTCTCTCTCTCTCTCTACCTCTGTCTCTCTACCTCTCGCTTTCTACCTCTTATTCTGCGAGTGAAGAAGCATCCTGGGTTGGTAAGGTGTTGCATCAGATGCTGAAGGGAGAGAGAGAGAGTTGGGGGGGGGGGGGGGGGGGGGGTGGGAGGAATGGAGGGAGAGTTTGTATGAAAGAAGAGAGGAAGTATTCATAGTGCACAGGGAAGGGCTTCTGTGTTATAATGTCTACATTAATGTCTAGACTCTGCATACGTTTTTTACACTGAGGTGACAGTTAGTTAAGTACTACTTCTACTGTATGTGCCTCATAAACGTGTGCTTTACACCTGGTGTGTGCGTGGTGCCCTGCGTGTTTACTAGGTACCTATGTGTGTCTAGTAAACCCGCGCGCATGCATTTTTAAAGGTGGGGTTCACGTTTTATGAGGGCGCCATGAAGTAAAATACATTTTTCCGATATTTTCCACGTGGAATATAATCCGTTTTTTATTATGCTACCGCTCATCTCCTCTCCTTTCCTCCCTTTCCCTTTTTTCACTCCTCTCCTCACATCTCTCCCATCTTTGCTGAGCGGGTCGTGTAAGCGCGCTTCACTGAAGCGACGGAAGACGAAAAATAAATAAATGCACCTTATTTAGAGTCGGTTTGGGTGACCGGCTGACTCACTTGAATGGCTGAACTGCCTCCTGGATTGCTGAATAAACAGTTGGCTTTGGTCGCCGGCAGACAGCTGGGGCTGGGGGGGGGGGGAGGGGGGGGGGGGGTCTCGGTGGGCTGATAGACACACTGTAACTAATCTACTTCACATGGAGCTGATTGGTCGAGGGGGTTTTGAGACACACATCGCACACTGCCCAAATGTGCAAATGACGCACCGACTAATGTGTGGCTTTTCAGTTTCTCGCGTCGGTTAATTCCATGGGCGTAGTTTTCGGGGGGGGGGGGGGACACACAAAGGATATGTCCCCCCTCAATATATAAAAACATGCATTTGTATCCCCCCCCCCCACGCAGAAAGTTTTGAACACGAGCAGAGATCTTGCTGAAACACATATGAGCTATTAAAGTCCAGGGGTTTCATAAATGAATTAAAATGACTAATCATTGACGCATAACTTCCCCACACAAAAGACACAAAAGAGGACAGAAGAGTAAATCATGCCTACATGTGTGTTGACTCTGCATGGATAATATTAACTGAGAAAGTTGATCTACAGGAGAATAAATATTTGAAAGCAATACAGAACGCCTGAGAGCCTTACTGCATTATATTCCAGTATTTTGAGTTGTCACCTGGTACCTGGTTTTCCTTCACATAAATAAAGACATTTCCACCATAGATTGATGCAGAAAAGGCACAAATTGGTGCATTAAAAAATCTCCAGAATGCAGGAAATGAAGTTTTTGACATTCAAAATGTCCCAATGTTTAAACAAAACCTATGCCACTGGTTCATTCACTAGTCATTCAATAGCCAGCCGGCTAGTGAATGACTAGTGAATTTCCTGACACTCAATGGCCCAACTGACTGACTGACTGAATGGCTGTTTAACTGACCGTCCCGAAGGCACAGGAGACATGGATAGGTGATAAAAGTTTTGAAGACGTTGTGACAAACGGTGTGACAGCTATGTAAATTCCAGCACCCAAAAGCGATATGGCAGATATCTGTTCCCGGGAGACCAGGCAGTATAGACGCGTGAATTTAACAGTCACAACAGCATCCGACGCCTCCTGCGCCAGAGTGAAGAGTGGCGTCTATTTTTTTTTTCTTTTTCTTTTTCTTCTTCTTCTTCTTTTTTGTATTTACTGCCAGAATGTATTCAAAGGATTCAGCACCGCTCAGTCGCTCCCATTTGTGTGAATATTGACTTGTGTTGCTAGCGCACATGGGATGAAGAAGAAATAGCGGGAACGCAGTCACTAGTGAACGCGTCGACTAGCCGACTATTATAACTACTAATCGGTGCTGCTGGCAGCAGTCAACTAGTCGTGGACAACATAATTTACTGAATAAATAATAATAATAATATGTAAACGTAAAATACTGTTGTTTGTTGCAGTGTTTTATATGAAGTTTTATACCGTGGCCCGGTGAATACTCGATTCTGATTGGCTGGATGGTCTCTATTTACTGGAGTGATAAGGTAACGTCTGCATTCCATATGAATCTCATGTTAACTGACATTAGACATCAGTCAGACCCAGGCATTAGTCAGATCCATATATTTCTCCGGTCATTTGCCGTTTGTTTCCAGGAACACAAAAAGTAGTGTGAGCTAAAAGTTGTACTTTTGAGTTACCCCAAAATATGAATCAACACCTTATATTTCTAATGATTCGCAAGTGGCCATGGTATAAGCGGGATAATCCATATCCCTTGCATATATCCTGCGCTAAATATACAGTGTGAGGCTATCGTTTATGTGTTTACGTCCGTCGTCACGGCAACCTAGCGGCCAGCAGAAAAAAATGTGCGCAGGGCGGCCGGACTCTCGTGATGACCACTGGTTCTTTTGTTCTTCTTTTGTTCAGAATAACCAAATTACTATTTATTTCCTTGTAATGTGTGCGTCTTTCTTACCTAACG
>JAOPHQ010000333.1:0-30000 GCA_030340625.1 Merluccius polli | reverse complement strand
ACACGCATGCACACACACACACACACATGCACGCACACACACACACGCACCCACACATGCATGCAGCACACACACACACACTCATGCATAGACACGCAATCGCTTGTACACTTTCACACACACAATCACACACACACACACACACACACACACACATGCACATACATACACATGGGCATGCACAAACGCAGACACATAGAAACACAGAGGCTGCACAAATATCCCTAAGGATGCAGGTGGAGCGAGCGTGTCCGGCGCATACACGCTTACTGTGCAGGAAAATGCCCTTTCTGAAAGGACACAGGCCATCAGTCTCCCAGCTGCACTCCACCTCACCATTAAAAGCAGAAAATGTTTTCTGTGTTTCTACCCACTCCCTCACCTCCTGAACCCCCCCCCCCCCCCCCCCCACTACCACCACTACCACCTCTTGTATCACAGGCATGTGTGTTTGTCCTTGGAGGGCAGTGACAACAATACTACTCTTGTAATTAGTATTATTTGTTTTGTTTGGCCGATTTGGCCGTGTACCTTTAGTGCGGACGTCATGTTGGCTGGTAGTATGGTACTTAGTAGTGTGGTAGTACTTAGTAGTATGGTAGTACAGTACTTAGTAGTATGGTAGTATGGTACTTAATAGTGTGGTAGTACTTAGTAGTATGGTAGTATAGTACTTAGTAGTATGGTAGTATGATACTTAGTAGTATGGTAGTATGGTACTTAATAGTATGGTAGTATTGTTCTTAGCAGTATGGTAGTATGATACTTAGTAGTATGGTAGTATAGTACTTAGTAGTATAATAGTATGATACTTAGTATGGTAGTATAGTTCTTAGTAGTATGGTAGTATAGTACTTAGTAGTATGGTAATATGATACTTGGTAGTATGGTAGTATAGTACTTAATAGTATAACAGTATATTACTTAGTATGGTAGTATGGTTCTTAGTAGTATGGTAGTATGGTACTTAGTAGTACGGTAGTATGATACTTGGTAGTATGGTAGTATTGTACTTAGTAGCATAATAGTATGATACTTAGTAGTATAATAGTATGATACTTAGTAGTATAATAGTATGATACTTAGTAGTATAATAGTATGATACTTAGTAGTATAATAGTATGATACTTAGTAGTACGGTAGTATGGTACTTGGTAGTACGGTAGTATGATACTTGGTAGTATGGTACTTAGTAGTATGGTACTAGTATGGTGAAAACCTTTCACATGTTCCGTTTGTTTAGTTTGAGTTCGCTTACCTTAGCGTCAACTGGGTCAGTCTGTTGTTGTTGTTGTTGTTGTTGTATTGGTCGTCACCGAAGGCAAGACTTCAGGATGTAGCGTTAGCAGTTAGCAGCAGGTGACCACAGCCACCAGACGACAACATGTGCTCTTATTTGAAAAAGGGAAGAAAGCGAATGGAAAGTGGTTCAGGGTGTCCATGTGTGTGTGTGTGTGTGTTTGTGTGTGTATGCATGTGTGTGTGCATGTGTATGCATGTGTGTGTGTGTCTCTGTGTGTATGCATGTGTGTGTGTGTGTGTGTGTGAATGTGTATGTCTGTGTCTCTGTGTGTATGCGTGCATGTGTGTCTATGTGTGTGTGTGTGTGTGTGTGTGTGTACTTGGCTCGACCGGTGCTCTGAATTGCAACGTTTCCCCAGAGCCAGGCCAATGCTGCTATTTTTAGCGCTTGGTATGGTGTAATGATGCACGAGGACACTATAGAAGTACACTGTGACATTGAATACTGACTGCGTTGTTTGTTTTTTACCTTACACATTGTTGTGTCGTACAAATATGAAAATGTTGGGAATTAAATAAAAACAAGAAAAAAAGAGGACGGTGATGGTGATCAATGTCAGGCTATTTGTGTGTGCGTGTATGCGTGTGTGTGTGTGTGTGTGTGTGTGTGTGCGGGCACGTGTGTGTTTGCATACTTGCGTGTCTTGGACATTGGGAGAAACCGAGCTCGGAGAGGAAACGGTTTGGCGTTTGATGTGTCCTTCAAATAATTGTCCACACATGTGAGGGAAACAGGTTTCTGCATTCATGTGGATGCATTTGCTATTTTTTCCCCCCGCCTCTGGTCTAGTTGCTTGTGATATTTTTTTTACATTTTTTATTTTATTTTACGAGCCATCGCTGGGGCTGACTGCAGTTATGAAGCCATGTTTTTCTTGGGGAGTGTCAGGAATGTTTATAAAGCTCAGGAATTGGCCTCTTTCCTCTCGTGGGTGCGTTCAGCGCCACCTGCAGGCCGAAGCGGCTCACGCTCAATACAAAACAATGCCGGCTCCAGCAGTGTGCCAGGAGACTAGGGATAGCTCCATGTGTCTGTGTTTGAAGTCCCCAAGTTGCGGTCCGCGGCATTTGATGATGTCATTGACTGAAAGGTTTTGAACGACTATTATTATTATATAATAATAATAATTCATAATAAATTCCTTGTGTTTATATCGCGACACCCATTACATAGGGAGTGTGTGTGTGTGTGTGTGTGGGGGGGGGGGCGGGGAGGACACCTCATCCACAATCCACTATATTATTATGGACATATAATCATAATAGTGTAGTTATAGAATACATAAACTTCCTACTTTATGGTGGGCGTGGTGTATGACAGAGGGACAACAAGGGCCTTGAGTGTGGATTAAACACGACCCTGCTGCCGATTTCAATGAGTCGAACGGACTCATTTGTTTCTTCTTTTTATCCAGAAAAAACGCAATATGGTGGCGACGTTGTCGTACGATAAAATAATGTTTGTGCAAGGATTCTTGGTGTGTGGAATGTGTAACACAAACAGCGTGTAGTATACATGCAACAGGGCTTGCACATCGCAATGACCGCCTCCATTTTGGAAGCATAGGAGTATTGTAATGTTAGTTATTGTGTTGGTAGTTATGGTTTGTCAAATCATGAAATGATTTGTAATAATGGGGAGACATTGTTGTGTAACTGCCACAGTGTTTCTCATGCGAGACGTGGTGACAAAACAAAGTTTTCATTTGCCTTGGTTACGGTATATTTACGATTTTACAGTACGACAACTCTCAGTAAACAGTAAGTCCTCCCAATATGTAGGAGTATCGCCAACAAAAAATCCCATGATGCATTCTGATGTACAAGCCCTATAAGGGAGGCTGAGCACAGAGTGGTAAAAGGTCGGTAAAAGGTCATGACATTGGGTAGACCTGACACATTAAAATGTGGCAGCACACACGCAAGGGCATGTTCTTAAAAATGACTGTGATGAGAATTGGCCATCATTAATCTTGTTGCCGCGTCGGGGGAAACAAAGGCCTCGTCATATAGATTAATTTTAGTAGCGTTTAATAATTTAATAAAGTTGGTCGGAATTTAATTTGTGTCATTATTTACGCAAATGCATGTAAAGCAAGCAGTATTTTGAATAGTAAATAATTGCTTTATTTGTCCCTGAACAGAAATTATCTTTGTTATAGCAGTTCTTCTAAATGTTCAAACTATATAAAAAAGGAATAAATAAATAATAATAGCAACAAAATATACAAATGTTACGGGGTTTAGGATACCTGCAGACACCCTGTGCATGGAAAGTACCCGTGTTGCACTGTAATATCTCACTCCTCATGCCTAACCCAAACCAACACTGCAGGTACCAAAACATGCATATTTAACGATTATAGAGATCCCGAAATCAATGGATGACATTGGTTTAGATGTTAAGCTGTGTTTTTTATCTGTCTTGTTTCCTCCCCCCAGCGAGCACCTGTCCTGCTCCTTCTCCTTCTTCCTCCACGGCGAGAGCAACGTGTGCACCAGCGTGGAGGTCTCCCAACACCAGCCTGCCTACCACATCACCGAGGACCACATCCGCCTGGCGCAGACGTCCGCCTCATCCGTGCAAGGTTTTACAAACCGCCGCCCCCAACGACACTAAAATATCATCCATCAGAATAAGGCCGGGGCGATATGGAAACATGTATTCTCACGATCATTGTTGGTCATTTTACACGATATTGATCAACATAACGATATGCTTATGAATTCAAAATACCATTCTGAACAGTCTAACTGAGGGTCATTAGTATACAGACATTTTAAGTATAGTATCGGATTAAAACTAGTTTTCCTTTAAGGGCATATCTTCTCATTGTAATTAATTTAGACTATAAAACTGGGTATACCGATACGTCGATATCTTCGTTTCATGACGATACGATACCATTCAGAAACGAGGGAAACCAAAAAATCTGAATCTTTAACAGTATGTTTATTGTTTTCACATCAAATGCATACAAGAAGTACACTACATCACCAGTAGCATGTAACCTTCCCTTAAACCCTCCCAGTATAGCATACAAGAAGTACACTACATCACCAGTAGCATGTAACCTTCCCTTAAACCCTCCCAGTATAGCATACAAGAAGTACACTACATCACCAGTAGCATGTAACCTTCCCTTAAACCCTCCCAGTGTAGCATACAAGTAGTACACTACATCACCAGTAGCATGTAACCTTCCCTTAAACCCTCCCAGTATAACATACAAGAAGTACACTACATCACCAGTAGCATGTAACCTTCCCTTAAACCCTCCCAGTATAGCATACAAGAAGTACACTACATCACCAGTAGCATGTAACCTTCCCTTAAACCCTCCCAGTATAGCATACAAGAAGTACACTACATCACCAGTAGCATGTAACCTTCCCTTAAACCCTCCCAGTATAGCATACAAGAAGTACACTACATCACCAGTAGCATGTAACCTTCCCTTAAACCCTCCCAGTATAGCATACAAGAAGTACACTACATCACCAGTAGCATGTAACCTTCCCTTAAGCCCTCCCAGTGTAGCGATGATGCTGCTGAAATGAAAGTCAGAAAGACTGACTGACATGTGATGTGTATTGTTTTTGTAAATATGCCTCAGGATATACAGTTTCTATTAGAATTTTTTCCCATGGTCTAGTGTAAAAAAAGTAAACAGAAATCTCAATAAAATGGTGATATCAAATCACAGTACTTAGCAGGAATGGTGATAGTCTGGAATGGGGAGATAAGCATATGGTCTCAGCTCGAGTGTGTACTTGTACGGCCGTTGTGTCTTCACAGGCAGCAGATTGAAGTGGGTGAAGGTCATTCTGCGCGTGTTGTGTTGTGTGTGGACTGTTGTGTTGTGTTGTGTGTGGACTGAAGATGTGTTGTCTTCAGTCCTGACATCACATGACCCCCTGACCCTGTGATGTTTGATGATGGTCTGTGCTCACCTCACCACTTTATCGACCTCTTCCTGTGTGTGTATGTGTCTGTCTGTGTCTTTCTGTGTGTGTGTGTGTGTGTGTGTGTGTGTGTGTGTGCGTAGTGATCCTGAGTCCATACGGGCTGAGTGGCACCCTGACAGGCCAGGCCTACAAGATGAGCGACCCGGCCGTGCGGAAGCTGATGGAGGAGTGGAGCTACTTCTACCCCATGGTGCTGCGCCGGACGGAGGAGGAAAGAGGAGGAGGAGGAGGAGGAGGAGGGGGAGGAGGAGGAGGAGGAGGAGGAGACACCGAGAAGGACAAGGAGCCAGGGGAGCGGGCCTGCGATTCCACGTGTCACGTGGCCGTCGAGGTCGTCGTAGGTAAGGAAGGATTTTTTCAATATGTATTTTTCGATATATTATTTATACGTGTTTCCTTTTTGAATGGATAAGTAAGTGCGGGGGTTGCAGGTAAGGAAGGGGAAGAAACAACAAGGTCACCAGACAGAAGTAACCACACATTGAGCAAAGAGCCTCTGGCCGGATTCGATACAAGGTCTTTTTTTCTTTCGTACACGCACACGGTGAGCGCAGTATCTGCTGGCACCGCTAAGACACCCGATTCGTTTTTTGATCATTAGTGAGTTCGGCTAATGTGCTATCGGCTATGCTCGGCTAACAAAAAGCAAAGGAAAGGTGTCACTTGTTACATGTTACATGTTCTGTACCCCGCCACCACCACCACCACCACAACCACAACCACCACCACCACAACAACCACAACCACCACCACTACAACAACCATTCACTAGCATTCTCTCTTTCTCTCTCTCTCTCTCTCCCTCTCTGTCTCTCTCTCTGTCTCTCTCTCTCTCTCTTGCTGGCTTTGAGCCAATCAGCATCAGCAAATGAGGGTGCTGTTGTAGTGAGCTGTGGCTGGCGGTGATCTAAGGAGACTGCCAGAGCGTACTTAGGAAAATGTCCCTTTTTGGACGTTTTAATATTGGTTATGAACAATTGTAAAATAATCCCCGCGTTTTTCACTTAACTGTGATGATTTAATTTAATTTGCAGAGGATAAGGAAAGTGGGGGTGAAGCACTGGGAGGTGCATGTGTGCGGTGGTGGTGGAGGTAGGGGGGGTTGTTTCCCATTTTAATCATTTGAATCGACTGTCCGACCCCCTTCGTTATTGATCAGACCTCGTCTGAAACCAAAGCCTCTGGTAGCAGCCAGCCAGGGGCTCCCAACACCTGCAGAGCAAGCGCCTGCGTAGAATCAGTTACTTCTTGGAACTACGGCCACCAACAGAGGTCTTGGGGGGGGGGGGGGGGGGGGGGAATCAAGAGAAATAGAAATATGGATTTATGCTAAGTATGAACGTCAATACATATGTTTACAAGCACCAGTCGAATGAATCAGTGGCCGTAATGGCTGGAAGCGGAGAGGCTGGGTACAACAGCAGCACGGCAAGAATATATTTATGGAAAACAAGACGATCCCTGAAGAAGCATCACGAAACAAATGTGTGTAGCTTATTTATTATTATTTGTTTTTACCTTTACCAGAGCAGCAGTTCAAACAGACGGGCAGTGCACTGGTCGCTTTGTTCTTTAACTGTGAGTAACGAGACTCTCTCCTTCTGTTTCTCTCCCTCTCTCTCGAAGGTGGCGTGAGGATGACCTATCCAGCTGCCTTCGTGCTAATCGCCCAGAGCGACCTGCTGGCGCGTAGCCCCCCGCCGGCACCCGGAGCGCCGGCCCTGCACAGAGAGCCCACCCACTGCAGTGTGCCCCTCACGCCTCCTACCTCGCCTGAACAGCCCTGCTCAGGTAACTTAGCCCTAGTTAACCAGCCCTGCTCAGGTAACTTACCCCTAGTTAACCAGCCCTGCTCAGGTAACTTACCCCTAGTTAACCAGCCCTGCTCAGGTAACTTACCCCTAGTTAACCAGCCATGCTCAGGTAACTTACCCCTAGTTAACCAGCCCTGCTCAGGTAACTTACCCCTAGTTAACCAGCCATGCTCAGGTAACTTACCCCTAGTTAACCAGCCATGCTCAGGTAACTTACCCCTAGTTAACCAGCCCTGCTCAGGTAACTTACCCCTAGTTAACCAGCCCTGCTCAGGTAACTTACCCCTAGTTAACCAGCCCTGCTCAGGTCACTTACCACCGGTTAATCATCCCTGCTCAGGTAACTTACCCCTAGTTAACCAGCCCTGCTCAGGTAACTTACCCCTAGTTAACCAGCCCTGCTCAGGTAACTTACCCCTAGTTAACCAGCCATGCTCAGGTAACTTACCCCTAGTTAACCAGCCCTGCTCAGGTAACTTACCCCTAGTTAACCAGCCATGCTCAGGTAACTTACCCCTAGTTAACCAGCCATGCTCAGGTAACTTACCCCTAGTTAACCAGCCCTGCTCAGGTAACTTACCCCTAGTTAACCAGCCCTGCTCAGGTAACTTACCCCTAGTTAACCAGCCCTGCTCAGGTCACTTACCACCGGTTAATCATCCCTGCTCAGGTAACTTACCCCTAGTTAACCAGCCCTGCTCAGGTAACTTACCCCTAGTTAACCAGCCCTGCTCAGGTAACTTACCCCTAGTTAACCAGCCATGCTCAGGTAACTTACCCCTAGTTAACCAGCCCTGCTCAGGTAACTTACCCCTAGTTAACCAGCCATGCTCAGGTAACTTACCCCTAGTTAACCAGCCATGCTCAGGTAACTTACCCCTAGTTAACCAGCCCTGCTCAGGTAACTTACCCCTAGTTAACCAGCCCTGCTCAGGTAACTTACCCCTAGTTAACCAGCCCTGCTCAGGTCACTTACCACCGGTTAATCATCCCTGCTCAGGTAACTTACCCCTAGTTAACCAGCCCTGCTCAGGTAACTTACCCCTAGTTAACCAGCCCTGCTCAGGTAACTTACCCCTAGTTAACCAGCCATGCTCAGGTAACTTACCCCTAGTTAACCAGCCCTGCTCAGGTAACTTACCCCTAGTTAACCAGCCATGCTCAGGTAACTTACCCCTAGTTAACCAGCCATGCTCAGGTAACTTACCCCTAGTTAACCAGCCCTGCTCAGGTAACTTACCCCTAGTTAACCAGCCCTGCTCAGGTAACTTACCCCTAGTTAACCAGCCCTGCTCAGGTCACTTACCACCGGTTAATCATCCCTGCTCAGGTAACTTACCCCTAGTTAACCAGCCCTGCTCAGGTAACTTACCCCTAGTTAACCAGCCCTGCTCAGGTAACTTACCCCTAGTTAACCAGCCATGCTCAGGTAACTTACCCCTAGTTAACCAGCCCTGCTCAGGTAACTTACCCCTAGTTAACCAGCCATGCTCAGGTAACTTACCCCTAGTTAACCAGCCATGCTCAGGTAACTTACCCCTAGTTAACCAGCCCTGCTCAGGTAACTTACCCCTAGTTAACCAGCCCTGCTCAGGTAACTTACCCCTAGTTAACCAGCCCTGCTCAGGTCACTTACCACCGGTTAATCATCCCTGCTCAGGTAACTAACGCCCGGTTAACCAGCCCTGCTCAGGTAACTAACGCCCGGTTAACCAGCCCTGCTCAGGTAACTTACCCCCGGTTAACCAGCCCTGCTCAGGTAACTAACGCCCGGTTAACCAGCCCTGCTCAGGTAACTAACGCCCGGTTAACCAGCCCTGCTCAGGTAACTAACGCCCGGTTAACCAGCCCTGCTCAGGTAACTTACCCCCGGTTAACCAGCCCTGCTCAGGTTACTTACCCCCGGTTAACCAGCCCTGCTCAGGTTACTTACCCCCGGTTAACCAGCAAGCTAAGAGACACAATTGTGTAAAAATGTACACAATTTACTGCACTGTATGCAAGAAAACTGTTTTTATAATAACAATAATTATAATAATAATAATAATAATAATAATAATAATAATAATAATAATAATAAGAATACGAATAAGAATAAGAATAATAACAAGAAATTAGATTAAAAAGTGATTCAAATTTGATTCAGGGACATAAACAATTTCAATTTCCTTGAGGGAGTCATCCCAAAGGGATCAATACAGTCTAGTCTAAGTCTAAGTCTCTAAGCATAAGAACATTTTCAGAGAATTTGTTTTCACCCACAATTTTCTAATGAATCAATAGCAGTTGCCCATATAATTGCAATTAATTAAAAAGCTGCTGAACCTGGTGAACTCTTGTTGCAATTTAGATTAAGCATACAGATAATCTACTGAGAAAACGTAGAGTAGACAAATGAAAGCCATCTGATTCTCTGTGAAACTGTGAGCACATCGTCAAGAACACTCAATCAACCTCTAATTAAACTTTCCAAACGAGCTGGTGGACAATTAGGTCCAACCATAGAAAACAAATGAAGTAGGGTAGAATTACTAAGATAAACAAACCATTAAGTACCGACAGACAATTCCACTAAACTGCTAGCGATATATATGTATATATAATGGATGGTAGTGTTGTTCCTTTAAGATTAAAAAAAACATCTTTAATAGTCTGCGATGGCTTATGGTAATATAACTAACCTTGGGGTTGCCCACGGTATTTTTGCATATATTACAATGTTTTAGTGAGAGTACATGTCACAGGGGTGTATACAAATGAGAAAAATAGTTTTATCTCACAGAGGCCATTTTGCTTGTGTTTTTTTATTTCAGCGGACAGTGGCTTTGTGACCACTGTCTCCAGTGTTCCCCCTCAAGAAACCACCATCGGGGTCACAAACCTGAGCCCTAAGCATTCTGGGAAAAATCTAACTGACCACGTGGTTCATCAGGCGTGGAGGGAGTGTTATCTCAACCAGCATCAGCAAAAGTAAGTGACTGAACAAAAAAACCCAACAAGTATTCCTCTAGTCACCGTGTTGTCAGTTCCAGCTAGGGCTGAACACAATTTTTACCAATATTGCGATTGGGATTTAGTATGTGTATGTAGTATTATTCACTAAACACAAGCAAATCATTCTATAGTATGACCAACACAACATTGGATACAGTCAACATATAAACTGCTCAGGCCTACGTACGTGTTATGATGAAATTAGATGAATTGATGCCTGAATTGACATCTTTATTCAACTATTGAACTGTAAAAAGAAAAACCTTCAATCACAGTAGAATATTAACCTTGTAAACAATATAAAAAAGAACAAATCTGGCTCTACCACACAATATTTAGATAACTCAAAGTTGTTATTAAATTAATAAACATGTAATATATAAACATGTGGACTGCACTTTTTAATAAAATCTTAAAATAAAAATAAATAATATATATTTATATATTAAATAATGATATTTGATATAAATATTAAATCAATATTAATCTTACTGATCTCCAGTCAGTAACAAACCACACAGGCAGACATGGAAGTAAGCAGTCTGAAGACAGAGAGCTGATTTGTAACGCAAAAAAAATTGCGTTCTATCACATTGCGATGTCGGTTTAAATTCAATTGATCGTTCAGCCCTAGTTCCAGCTCCCATTGTCAACATCCAACTGCCATGCAAATCCATCCAGGATAGTTAGTGATTAGGGTGTTTTTGACTGGCAGCCCAAAAGTTCTGGGTTTGAACCCCACTGTCCGCATCCTTGAGCAAGATGCCTAGAAACCGCCCGACATTCATCAAAAATAAGTAAAATAGGACTTGAAATCCCGCAATAATGCTGTCAAAAAGACCCGTCATTACACGGGCTTTGCTTTTTTGCACAGAACTAAACAACACCGGTACAATGCTGACCCAGTTGTGATTTTACATCGTATGCCTGCGTTCCGGAAGCAAAAGAGGCGTGACAATCCCCCGGTGGCGGGTCGCACACATAAGAAGGCGAGGCGGGATAAAGGCGCAATATTCCCGCCTTGAAAAGGCTGTGTAAAAGGGGCTATCCATTTACCCATTCACGTATTCGCGTGTGTCTGTCTCTTGCCCTGTAGGTGGCGTGAGAGCAGTGACTTGATGCCCATGGAGGAGGTGTCCAACGGCGTGTCCACATGGGACTTCAGCGAGCTGGGAGCCCGGGCGCCGTGCTGCTGCTACAGGTGGGAAGTCGACCCCACAGTAGTCTGGCATCACGACCCTAACCTCACTTTACATTCGTTTTGGTTCTTTGGATATTACAGGTTTTATTATTACATGTTCTTTGGATATTACAGGTCTTTCATCGCCAGACTAATAACTCGCAAATGCGTATCTGCCAGACGTATCTGCCAGAGCAAATAAAACATGAGCTTACAGATTTGTCTGGTTTCCAGGCTAATTGTAGAACGGATAAAAAAAGTGATAAATGCATTTATAGTACTAATGTATACTATACTTTTTAGTATCAAAGGCTGCCATGAAAAGCTTCTCCGCGTCTGAGATCTCTCTGCTTGTCCCTTGTGTTACAGGTCCAAACAGCAGCAGCAGCAGCAGGCGAAACCCAACGCGACCAACGCATCCGCTGCCAACCCCTCGGCCGGCGGCAACTCGGTCCTCTCCTCCTGCTCCTCCTCCGGCTCCTCCTCCGGCTCCTCCTCGTCCTACCTCCCGTCGTCGGCCAAGCACGGCAAAGGCTCCGACAAGAGCGACAAGGCGGAGAAACAGTCCAAGCGTCCGGCGGCCGCCCCCTTCCACCACCGTCTGTCCGTCGCTGCTGACGCCATCTTGGATCAAGAGTCCTCCGCCGGCCCCCCGTCGTTGGGGGGTCTCGGCTCCCTGGAGCAGCAGCAGCAGCAGCAACAGCAGCAGCAGCAGCAGCAGCAGCAGCAACAGACGTGTCCGAACCCTCTCCCCACCTCCTCCTCCGGCGCCATGCCCGGCTGCAAGTACCCCAAGGCGCTCTCCGAGGGCAGGAAAGCCAATCCCGAATCCTTGCTCCACTCCCCCGTTTCGCCGCTGCCCCCCCACGCTCAGCCCGCACCCCCGGGAGCCGGACCCCCCGGACCCCCTGCTGGACACCCCTGTGGACATGGCCCACTGCCCCGACGGACAGGGGACCCGTGGAGGTAGTATTATTATTATACAAGTATTAAAAAGTCTTAAATTCATACATCATGCCAATTTAAAGCCTTAAAAGGCATTAAATATCTTCAATATAACGTGTAAAGGTCTTACATATTTTTTGCGACTGTTGCGAGAGGAAAAAATAATAAACCTCAAACCAATAAATGTCAGGCGTTTATGTGTTTCATGTGAAATTGATATTTATTTGCCTCCCACGGCACGAGCTGTTGACCACTGCACTGGCGCGATAACTTCATGTGCGGGCAGCAGGATACTGATGTTAATACATTTGTATACTTATAAAACCATTCCAGGTTGAGGACTTGTCATTTACCTGTACGCCGCTGAGCCGTGAAATCGGTACTAAATTGTGTTCTAAGTGGTATTAAAACGGTGTTCAAAGGCCTTAAACGGAAATGGTTGAAACCTGCAGATACCCTGGACGGGGGAGGAGGAGGGGGAGGAGGAGGAGCGGGAGGAGGAGGAGGCGGCTCCGGGTTACTGGGGATGATGCCCAGCGAGACGGCGCTGTACGCGGCCCTGCGGGGGCCCAAGGACACCACGGTGGGCTGGTGGAGGCGCTTCCGCACGCCCAAGAGCAGCAAGGCCGAGCCGAAGACCCCCGACCTCCCCGTGGACCAGCTGGGGGAAATGAAGATGGAGACGGCCTCGGACGGGCTGGCACTGAAACGGTGAGGAACGAGAGACGCCTGCCTATGTTGAACTCTGCATGTTACTGTTGGATTCCACTAGAAGGTTTTGGGTTCGACCCCCCATGTCCACCGTCTACCTGTAGGAATCACTTCTTGTTCGCTCAATGTTTTAAACGTACATGAAGGCATTGTTTATAATTGCAGTGTTGGTAAATACATTTTTTATTTTTGGGTGGTGGCTTAATGACTAATGACACATCCGGGTCCTGAGGCGAGACCGGTTGAGAACCACTGACCTAATGGACACAGTGTCGCTTCTGCTTTGTGACATAATTCAAAAGCCGTTGCCCTTATCTTCTCCAGGTTATACATGCAGACCCAGAAGACGTTCAAGATCTCGGAGGAGCGGGTGAAGGAACACGTCCAGACCTTCAGCTTGGTCCAGCAGGGGCCGGGGGCCGAGGGGCCCCGGGAGCCCGGGGACGACCCCTACGATTTCAAGGAGGACATCGAGTACAACTTCTCCACCTCCAAGAGGCTCCGGGGCCAGGGACGCGACCCCAGCAAAAGAGCCAAGGTGGGGTATGATGTTAGATCATGTGAGAGCCGAGTTCTTAAACCTGCACTATGTGCATTTCTCCATTAGCAGCCTCTAGTGGCTTGAGCTGTAGCTATAGTTATAGCTACAGTTGTAGCTACAATTATAGCGATATCATGTTCTGGATTGACTCGTTCTTGAGAAACTTTCTAGTTCAGATATTTTTAGTAAATAGCCGCAGTAGGAAATGTACATAGTGCAGGGTTGAGATCATATTTCATATTTCTTTCATCATCTTACAAGTGTAAAGATTTATTTGTATGTACTGTATTTCAAACCCTCAAAGACTTTCCTTATAAATCTTTAACAAGCTGTAACATATTTTCCTTTTAATAACCTTGCCCTGGGGCATAAATGTAAATCATGTGTAGCTATAATTTACTTATTGAGTACAAATGCAAAATGTTGTTTGAGATGCATTTTTCAAGGTTTCGTTTAAAAAAAATAAGCCAGTCTTCAATTAAACAGCTTTTTTGAATATTTGAGTGAAAACTCCTCACATAACTGCATGCCATGCCATTTTATTATTATTATATTATTATTTGCTACATGGTTATTTTCTATCATACCACACTGAGACGCATGCTAAATGTAATTATGCGTTTTGCATAATTAACTGCATAACTTCATGTCCTGCTTGTCAATTAAGAATTCCCTGTGAATCTACATCTGACTTCAATGCAGCACCAAGCAACAACGTTTAGCTTCGAGAGCGGCTCACATACCATATTATCTGTATCTGGAAAATGTGCTCTCTGAACCCTTTTAACTGTAGAGTTTAAATGCCTGGTAATATAATAAGTACATTTACTTTTTAGTCATTTAGAGCAGACACTCTGACTTGCTGTGAATTACGATCCATTGTGTGTTGGGGCGTCTACAGGTTACGCTGCGTACTCTCGGGACACATTCAGTACCTTTTGGCTGGGAGTCAAAGGCCCTGTTCGCACCACCTGGGGTTAACATGTGCCTTGGGTGATCTGATCGCGAGTGGACAGCTCCCAGGTGTGACTGCACCCAAGACGCATTGAGACCCGAACGCTCAGACCACATTCGGAGGTGGTCTGGTGCATTCTGTTAGCAATGTGTACACAAATGTGTCCCACATTGAAGGGCACCGCCTATTCAGCGGAAGTAGGTACTCAAATCGCGTCAGCTGGCTTTGTCCACGGCGTCTAAAAATGTTGAAAAGCCCATCAAGAATATATTATGAGGGCGTCAAACATCTTGGGGGATTTGGTTCGCCTGGAACGAATAATAGACCCGGTCTGTATTATTTATTATTTAGATTTCTTCTACAACAAGGCATTTGGTCAATCCAAATGGAAATTATGTACTTGTTTGTCTGCATATTGAGCGGACCACAAGTGGTCACTTGAGACGCATGTGGAGACGCATTCTAACGCCGGGTGTGAACTGACGTACGTGGAGCTGTCCACTTGTGATCGGACCAAACACGACGCATGTTAACACCAGGTGTGAACAGGGGCACACACTCTAGCCGCCGCTGCACTTACCCCTGTATGTGTTATGAGTGTTGGCATTAATGTATGCGTTATGAATCAAAGGGACCCGGTGTGAGCAGCGAAACGTGACCATTCAGTTTTTTTCTTGTTGATCACGTGACCAGGGCGAGGACATCACCACCAACGGCGCGCTCCTGGACGTTAACGACGCCATGTCCATCTTCAGCTCCGCTCCCAAATCAGGTGAGAAGAAAACAATATAGACCGTTTACTAATGCCGCGCGTCTTCATCGATAATACCCACCGAGTCTCATCCACCACGCTTTCTAAAGTGGCCAACGCACGATGAGCAGCGGTACGCCCGGTCGGCCATTTGAAATATACCCATTTTCAGTGTCTTTGACCCATGAAACCATGGAAACATAAGGTTAGACAAGATGACACTTTATTGATCCCCAGACGGGGAAACCTGTGTGTTTACAGCGGTACGTCGATTTGTCGCGCGTCGCGCACCTCTGAAATGGAAGCGCCGCATGGAGAGGACGCAAACCGCTCGTCCTCAGCAACGTTAAGGCCTGTTTCTAGTCGTTTCGGCGACTATAAATGCCACGTGGCCGTGCGTGGATTGTCCGCGCGCTTCACCATCCCGCTTAAAGTCTATCTCCAGAAGTTTATTAAGTACGGTGGTTAGACTTTAAAAAGGTGTTAATTTAGTTAGTTAGTTCTGTTGGCTTCGCTTGTACTGAGCAGATCCTTTTTTTTTGTTCTTGTTACAGCTACGGTTGAATCGGGCCAAGATGAAGGATCGGCGAAAACAAACCCGTCCCTGACCAGAGAGGGAGACCTGGCGGTCAACATCTCTGATCTGGACAACATCTTCGATGAGGATGACGAGGAACTAGGGGTAAGGAACGAGGCGCTAAAGGTACAACGACCAATAATTGAGCCTCTGGTATCATGAAGAAATGTTGGGTACTATTAGGGCGTATTTCATAAAAACAATAAGAATGGGGAATATCACACACCATCTACATTTATTAAAATATGCGAGCAACAAAATAACTAATTTAAGTAATTTGAAGGGTCATTCCGTTGAAGTATATGAGGATTTAAGACATGGCATAAAACCAAACTACTTTTCCTCCCTTCCTTTTACACCTCAGACCTCAAACTGTACATCATTTGACGGCCATATATTTCAATTGACTTCTTGTAATTAATTTATACTACCAACTGGGTAGCATGCTAAACTTGATGACGACGAACAATAATGTTGAATTATCGCCCAGCCCGAGGTAAATTAGCTTAAAATGTTCAGACGTGCGTTGAGATGAATTGATTGCCACGTCTTGTGCGTTGTACTTTTTTTTAAGGGCACTTATCCAAACCAGCACTCCACTATAACGCCCCAATCAGCGGAGGATCGACCACCAGGGAAAGAGGGGAGAGTGGCCGTCCCTTACCCCTCAAGTGAGTGCATCTGTTGCCCATCCCCTCTTAAAGGGGATCACAACATCACTGTGTAGCATCCTTATTCCTTTAATGTGGTCTCATTGCTGCATTGATCTATGATGTATCTCGGTGTCTGCCAAATGGCTCACCCACCCCCTTATTTCTATATCTATCTATCTATCTATCTATCTATCTATCTATCTATCTATCTATCTATCTATCTATCTATCTATCTATCTATCTATCTATCTATCTATCTATCTATTTGTCTATCCTCTCTCCCCCCCCCTCTCTTCTTCTCTCCCTCCCTCTCTCTCTTTTTTATTCCTCGTTTATGTAACAGTGGCAAATGCATAAAACATTGTTTCATATATAAAATACAAAATAGATGTCATGCATACACGTTTTTGAATTTTAGAATGTTTTGAATAAAACAGGAATAAAACAGGAAGTACATGAACATTAAACTTAAAACAGTACAGTAACATTACAGTACAGATAAGAACAGAGACTACAATAAGGACAAAGACTGAGATAAGGAGACAAACTAAAATAAGGACATGGCTACCAAATCAGTGTTCACAGGCTTGTTTCAGTATCGGCAGTTGTTTTGCACGTGCGGTAAAAACATTTACCTCTTGAACATTTTTTAATTTTAGATGGTAATGCATTCCACAATTGTGTACTCTCCCTCTCTCCCTCCCACTCTCTCCCTCTCTCTCTCCTTTCAGCAGTAGCAGACCTTCAGCGCATGTTCCCCACCCCTCCCTCTTTAGAGCAGCACCCGGCGTTCTCGCCCATCATGACGTACCGTGACAGCGCTTGCCTGGAGACCCCCGCCCCCGTGGGCGTGGCCGACCACACCATGGGCGGCGCCCTGGTCTCCGCCCACCACCACCACCACCACCACCACCACCACCTCCACCATCCCCACCACCACCCGCACCATCACCCCCCCCCACCCCGAGTACAACATGGAGCTGGACGAGGACAACGTCAGTCCGCGACCCGACGACTTCAAGGTGAGCGGGGTGGGCCGTGTGTGTGTGTGTGCGTGTGTGCGTGTGTGTGTGTGCAGGGCCCTAAGGACACTAAGATACTTTTGTGACTCTGGCCCCTCTGCTTCCCTCCCTCCACACCCCTAGCCACCACTGGGCTGCTCCATGTTCTCCCCGCTGACCAACCTCCCCAGCCAGTGCCTGCCCCCCGCTGCGGGTCCCAGAGCAGTGCTACTACCGGCCGTCGTGGGCCCGCATGCCCAAGATGGAGCACTACAACTCCTCCATGATTCACGCGCAAAACACGCCCTTCCTGCGGGACGGATACACGTGAGTCCAAACGCTCTTCTTCTGATCGCGGGTTTGCGTAGACGTTCAGGGTGGCGTTCCTTAAAATGTTTCATGGCCTATTTTTCTTTAGGGGCCTTATTGAACAAGATTCTTGTGGTTTTCGTCAGAGTTGTATTACTCCAAGGAATCGATTGGGCTAAGCCGCAGGAACAGCGTTGCGTGTGTGCTCCTGTTTGTTTGCAGACTGCTTCTTCGATTTATTGGTTTATTTCACCATTATTTATTCAGGTATGTCGCTGTTGAGGTCGCGTGCACCTCGTTTGTCATAGAAACCGGATCGCAGCAACTGGTTCCATCATCTATGTACTGTTTGTCTATGGTGTGGTTTCCCTAGTTTATTTTAGGGATGAATGCAAGTAAGGGTTAACGCACAGTGAAATAAACCCCTTCCGGGTGATTCCGGTCCCAATACCCTGTCGTGGTATATTTTGCAGTAATCACCGGCTTGCTGTACAAAAATTGTCAGTTAGATTCTAATAGCGCCCGTAGCAATGGTCCTTTATTCATAGCAGCCGTCTGCTATTCAGAAATAACAGACTGTAGAAGGCCGTCATTGACCAATCAGAATTGAGCGTTCAATAAAGCCCTGTAGTAATGCAGCCTATAGTCTGGTATGGTAATAATAATAATACATTTTATGTTTAAAGGCGCCTTTCATGGCACTCAAGGACACCGGATAGAGATATACACAAAAGAAAAAGAAACAACAATAAAATACAGAATAAATTAAAAACAATTAGATAGGACAGAGCAATTGGCATCAGATGGAATAGGCAGTTTTTAACAGATGTGATTTAAGTTGTGATTTGAAATAATGGAATGAATCAATGTTTCTGAGTTGGGGTGGTAATGAATTCCAGAGACAGGGAGCAGTATGACATTGCGGCGTAACCAAGGGGCTAACATGATTTGTTGTTCTATTTCCTCCACCCCAGCAACGTGCCCAGCGTCAGCGCCCTCACCGAGCAGGACTACGTGCAGATGAGCGCCAACACGGCGTCCGTCGGCACCCCCCGCCACGCCTCGCTTCTCCGTGCCCACGCCGCGCACCGCCCCGGACCCCCCGGGGCCTCAACGCCGCCAGCTCGGGCCAGGGCTCGGTGAAGCAGGACGGCGCGGAGCTCAGCTCGCCGGCCTCCACCCCGTCCGCCAGCCTGCCCCCCAGCTCCTCCGTGGACCCCCTGGCGCGGCCGGGGCCCTCGCTGCCCGAGGCCCACAGCCTCTACGCCGCGCTGCTGCTGTCCGACTCGGTGCTCAACATCTTCAAGGACCGCAACTTCGACAGCTGCTGCATCTGCGCGTGCAACATGAACGTGAAGGGCGCGGACGTGGGCGTGTACATCCCCGACTCCACGCGCGAGGACCAGTACCGCTGCATGTGCGGCTTCAGCGCCGTGGTCAACCGCCGGCTGGCGCACGGCACGGGGCTCTTCCTGGAGGACGAGATGGACATCTTCGGCCACGGGTCGGAGGTGGGCCGTGCGGCCGAGCGGCGCCTGGCCCTGTGCCGGCGAGAGCCGCCCATGGGGGACCCTGCCGCCAAGCGGCCGCTGGATTCGCTGCCGGCGCCTCCACCGGTCATGGTGCTGATTCAGCAGCAGTGCTCGCACCCCGTGGCCTCGCCGGCCTCGCTGCACCTGCCGCCCGGGGGCTCGTGTAACGGGCGCAACGGGGCGCTGCTGCAGAACTGGATGGCGGACAAGCGGTGGGCGGATGGGAGTGACGCATGCGTCGAGTGCTACAACGCACTGGAGCAGGGGCTGCAGTACGTGGACAACCCAGCGGGGGGCGCCGTGGACGCGGCGGTGGTGAGGAGCACGGCGCTGCACGCCTGGCCACACGCCGACGGTAAGATGCGACACGTGTGCGCTCGGGGGTTCGCGATTCACCGCATTTTCGTTGAAATGGCCATGCGATTCCGGCCTCTGCTCATCATGAAAAGATGCGATTCATTTCTAAAAAAAATAAGTCAATAAAATGAGAACATGAATGTATCACAATATGTACGCCTGTTACATTAAAATCTAATTAGTAATCAGTAATCGCATCTGTTAACTGCAATGAAAAATTGCATTCACAATATCAGGGGAAATAATCGCAATGATCATTTTTGTCATAATCATGGTGCCCGTGTGGACTGGAAGAAAATATTGTGGGAATAGAAACATTGGAAACAAAACCTCAATCTGCAAAACATTATATATGTGTATATATATATATATATATATATATATATATATATATATATATATATATATATATATACTGTATATACACAGCTGTAATATAGGGTTAGGTAGGGCTTGTCCTCCTAGATATTTTTAAATGTGTATATTAAACACGATTGTATATGTTCATCTGTGGATATATTGCGTTTTTATGGATGTATTATATTTGTGTATCATTGTGGATATACAGTATCACATTTCTGGAGGCTTCATCTTTATATGTGTGCGTATGTATTTATCTTTGTAGATGAATGTGTGTGTATTAATCTTTGTTGCCGTGTTATCTTCCTGGCCGCGTTATCTTGGTTGCTGTCTTTGTTGCTTTGTCAATATATTATCTTTGTGAAGGCTTTGTTTTTGTGCTTGTTTATCTATATGTCTGTGTGTGTGTGTCTTGTTTGCAGTGGTGGACATGAGCATGCTGTCGTCACAGGACGTGGTGCGCATGCTGCTATCGCTGCAGCCCTTCCTGCAGGACGCCATACAGAAGAAGAAGAGTGGGAGGACCTGGGAGAACATACAGCATGTGCAGGGACCGCTCACCTGGCAGCAGTTCCACAAGATGGCCGGGAGAGGGTCCTATGGTGAGGAGGGACGCTTATGATTGGTTAATTTTCCCGCCTTTTTGATCAAAACAATGAATAACTGCGAAGGCTTTGGGTTATCTTGGAACCAAGCCATACCTTTTTACTCCACATTTAAATGTTGTGCGGGTCACACGAAAATATATATTCAAAGTTTTCCCATTACTGACCTCTAGTGGCTTGCGTTGTAGCTACAGGGGACCAGAATAAAACTATTTATAGAGAAAATTCCCTGGATGGATTGACTTGTGGCTGGGCGCGTTTTATTCTTGAGCAACTTTGTAGTTCAGATATTTTAAATAGCTGCAGTAGCAAAGTTACCAAGTGCAGGTTTGGATCCATTTTATTTATATAGCCCTTAATCACAGTTACAGTCTCAAATGGCTTCACTGGTCACATTTTATAACGCCACTAAACTGAAGCCCTCTGAAGGGCAGAGGAAAATACAAGGAAAGATTCCTTCTCAAAGAAACTTTGAGAAGGAATGAGGGATCCCTCCTTCCAGGGATGGTTAGGAGTGAAATAGGCTCCCAATGGGCAGCCATTTAATGGTAGCACAATACAGAGCAGAAACGACGGTTAAGTAAGATTAATTAGTTATTTTTTATAATTATTATTATAAATTAGTAGATGAAAATCATCTGTGGGCTAGTCTGTATCTGACACATTAGAATAGCAATCAGTCATTAAATGTAAACTTTAGATATGGTTTCTCAACAAGGCTCACTAAACAGGGCTGGGACCATACTTGGGTGCCGATTCTATATACGATTAATTGCGATTTTTGTTTACTTGTTTGACACTAGACCATGGGAAAAAGTTGAATCGTACACTCTTAGAGACTGTATATCATGAGGCATATTTCCAAAAACAATGCACATCACATGGCAATCACTGCTTCTGACTTTAAGTAGCATCATTGCTACACTGGGAGGGATTAAGGGAAGGTTACATGCTACTGGTGATGTAGTGTACTTCTTGTATGCTACACTGGGAGGGATTAAGGGAAGGTTACATGCTACTGGTGATGTAGTGTACTTCTTGTATGCTACACTGGGAGGGTTTAAGGGAAGGTTACATGCTACTGGTGATGTAGTGTACTTCTTGTATGCTATACTGGGAGGGTTTAAGGGAAGGTTACATGCTACTGGTGATGTAGTGTACTTCTTGTATGCTATACTGGGAGGGTTTAAGGGAAGGTTACATGCTACTGGTGATGTAGTGTACTTCTTGTATGCTATACTGGGAGGGTTTAAGGGAAGGTGACATGCTACTGGTGATGTAGTGTACTTCTTGTATGCTGTACTGGGAGGGTTTAAGGGAAGGTTACATGCTACTGGTGATGTAGTGTACTTGTATGCTATACTGGGAGGGTTTAAGGGAAGGTTACATGCTACTGTTGATGTAGTGTACTTCTTGTATGCTATACTGGGAGGGTTTAAGGGAAGGTTGGTTGGTTGGTTTACTTTATTAATCCCTGTAAAGGGAAATTAATCGTCACCCTGTACATCCAGACATCCAACACACAACACACTACAACATAAAAAAAACATTGAAGCCCAGGCAATACAATAAGTGCAATGCATTACTTAGCACAGCACACAACAAAAATCAACAACAATCAATGACAAATGTTCTTTAAAAAACATTTGTACCAGGTACAAAAGACCTCCCGAATCTCTCTGAGGAACTTCTAGGCATCACCAGTCTGTTACTAAAAGAACTCTTCAGTTCATTGAAAAAAACATAGAGTGGGTGGTCCTCATTGTGCAGGATACTCCTGAGTTTCCTACCCACCCTCTTCTCCATGACCACCTCTAAAGAGTCAGGAGGCAAACCGATGATAGATCCTGCCTTTTTTATAACTTTGTTGATCCTATGTCTGTCCTCAGACTTCAACCCCCACCCCCAGCAGATAACAGCATAAAAAATCACACTAGCTAAAATACTATGAAAAAACACATTCAAAAGTGGCCTGCTAACATCAAATGACCGTAGCTACTGTTGATGTAGTGTACTTGTATACATTTCATGTGAAAACAATATAGACAAAAATCAAGAAATAAATATACCAATTCAGGCATTGAAAAAAATCAGTAAAAAAAAAAAAGTAAAATCGCATAACTTACGTGAACCCATTTTTTTTTTTACAAATTTTCCCTCCCCAAGGTTCGGAGGAGTCGCCCGAGCCGCTGCCCATCCCCCCGCTGTTGCTGGGTTACGACCGCGAGCGGGACTTCCTGGCTCTGTCGCCGCTGGCCCTGCCCTTCTGGGAGAAGCTTCTGCTGGAGCCCTACGGGGGCCAGCGGGACGTGGCCTACCTGGTGCTCTGTCCCGACAGCCCGCTCATGTTAGCCGGCGCCCGGGCCTTCTTCCAGGAGCTCAGCGCCGTCTACGAGGTACTGAACCAGTGGGGGCGTTTGTTTGTCGTTAACCTTTTTGGCTTTTTGTTTGGGGGGGGGGGGGGGGGGGGGGGGGGGGGGTGACCTTTTTCTGGAAGAGAACAAAGAGGAATATCAAAATGTATGGCGAAATAATGGTGTGCTTGTAGCAGGGATGCGCCGTTCCGTGGTTGAAAACGGGAGGGAGTTTATGTGGTGTTTTATTAAATTACATTCATAAACCGCTGTGTTTGGATGCGACAAAAGGACAATAAGTCCTTGTGATGATGTCATGACACGATTATGAAAAGAGTATATGTGTTATAGGCCTGTAGTAGTGTATGAACATCTGAGCTGTGTCCCAATTCACGGGTTGCATGCTTCGAAGTACGCAGCCTCGCGGCCTTCGAAGGCTGCGTACTTCTGAGGGACCTTCGAAGGCCGCATCAACCGTTGTTAAATGAGACGGTCTAGCCTTTGAAGCATTTCCTGGTTGCGTCACCAGCCGCGTCACCAGCCGTCAGTTGGTAGTAACGTAGCCGTTGCCTGTCAGTTTGTCGTCAGTTGAAAAACAGACGGAAGGGTTGTAATAAAGCAAAAAATGATCATAATAATGATAATAATGAAGTATAACATATAATAGTGATAATCATAAACTTAGCTCTTTATTCAATCCAATCGTTTAACTAGAGTTTGCAGTTTTACAGTCTGGAAATAAAGCAGGGATAATAAAAGTAATAAAATATAAGTCATTAGTAAAAGTATAACTCGTAGTAAGTAAAAGTAATTAAATATAAACCCAATACTTATTACATTTAAATATAAATTCATCGCCGCTTGGTGTCGCCATTATTCTTTTCCCGCCTCTGAACAGCGGCGCGCAAAGGATTTTGGGATATACGAGGCCACGAAGGATAGTTGCGGTGCGTCCTCCAAAAGAGGGAAAAGAAGTGCGCATTTGAAGTACGCATTTGAAGGACCCTGCGAATTGGGACAGCCTTCGCGCAGCGTTGTGACGTAAGCGGCCTTCGAATGCGTACTTCGAAGCATGCATCCCGTGAATTGGGACACAGCTCTGAATCGCTATCGCTTTGAGTTTAATACATTACAAGTTGCTCATGGAGAAACGTTTTATTCAAACATGCCAACATCATGCTACATCACTACAACCCCCCCCCCCCCCCCTTACTTCCAGACCTGCCGGCTGGGGAAGCACCGACCGCTGTCCAAGGTGTCCAGGAACGGCATCGTGCACGTGGGGGAGGAGGGGGGAGAGGGACAGGGTGGAGGACCGGCAGCTGGACCAGTGGTTCACGGGACCCTGGGCCGGCCAGCATCACACCGACAACCTCAGCAAACTCAAGCTCTACGCCTCTGTCTGTAGGCAGCAGCTCGGTGAGCAAGGCTCATTTTTTGTCACGCTCCACCTCCCTTTTACCTCGTTTCTGACCCGTGGCCAATCAAAGTGCTTTACAGTTAGTGGCTCATGTTCACCCATTCATACACCCAGTCATACACACATGCATACACTGACGGCGGTGTCAACTGTAGCTCATCAGGAGCAGTTAGGGTCAGGTGTCTTGCTCAGGGACACCTCAACAGCCGAGCCAACCTGTTCTACCCTCCTTAGCCACTGCCGCCCATATGGCTCTTGTTTTTTTTCCTCCTCATTATTTATTTAATTTAATCTTACTGTATTGACATTTCCTTCAATATAACTGCCGTTCCTTATTGCAAGAAATGCAATCTCTAACTTTGGACCCATGGAACCCCTGGATGTATAATATCTTCTCTATGAACTTAGGATTTGTGAATTAATTGAATGTATTTTCTCTTCCTCTATGCAGCTCCTCAGTTGTCAGCCTTACCGCTGGACAGCAGTCTCCTGTTGCCCCCCCCCCACCACCACCACCACTCCCACCACCTCCACCACCCAGCCCCCAGCCTCCTCCGGCCAGCCGCCCCCAGCGGCGGCTCCTGGCCCCGGGGCCCCTGACGGAGAGCAGGCTCCTGGGGGCCGTCAGCTCAGGAAACACCCTGGCCCCGGCGGGCAACGGGAGGTCAGACGGGAGAGACAATCCAGGGAGGAGGGCCCCCCCCTCCTCCTCCTTCTTCTTCTTGTTCTTCTTCTTCGTCTTCTTCTTCTTGTTCTTCTTCTTCTTCTTCCTCCTCCTCAGCACCAGTCAACACACCAGCGGAACCGCCCGAACTGTAAGACGCAGAACACTTCCTCCCTATTCACTACACTGTTACTTTAATAGCATGTGTGTGATTCCTATTGCTATTGCCTATTGCTGCTCTGCCCACTGTCCAGTCATTGATGTATTTATTTTTTAAGTTGGTCATTTAGCACTGTAGTTCCAATTTTTGATTACAGGGCTGGTACATCATAATGCATCTTGGGAGATTGTGTTGGCAATACCCCGCCATATTGAGAGGACTCAATATGGCAACTCGTAATTGACGAACACAAACTCGACCAGAAAACTAGCAAGCTGTAAAAACGAAAGTGTCTGCAAAGGTTTCAAATCAATGACATGTAGACTGGCCACTGTAGAAATATCCTTATGAAATTCCCCTTCTGAAAGCTTCATCCATAAACAAGGCATAACTCCCCCCTTCAGTTTTTCTAAGGCTACATCCACACTACTACGTTTTCGTTTTAAACCGCATAACTTTTTGCCACGTTTACGCCTAGCGTACACACTACTCCGGCGTTTTACAACCCCTAAAACGGAGATTATTGAAAACACTGCTGACCCAGGTTTAGTTTGAAAACTCCGGGGTTGCGTTTCAGTCTGGACTAGTGTGGATGGGCGGATACGGAGCCGATGAGGCAGACACCCCCGCTCGCTTCCTGATTGGGTCTTATCAGTCATGACATGAACCTTCCCTGATTCGTCACGCCCCTATCATGTGACCCTTTTCCGGAAGAAAACAAACCTCATCAGCCTCGAGGCGGTTAATTCAACCAACATGGGTAACGAATTACAGGCGTTTATGACCTTGTTGTCTATCCTAGCAGCTCTTGTGCAGTTAGATTCTGCATTTTATAATGCTACTACTACCTACATGCACAGGAGGCAAGCTATTATTCGAGCCATTTGCGACAATCCCCGTGTCCATGTTCTTCCTCCCTAATATTTTCTGCAACTAACCAACCGCAGAGTAGACAATCTGCTTCCTGTTTATACCGGCACACTGGTCACATGACCACGCATGGTCCATGTGATATGCGCTTTCAGGCATGGTAGTATGAATGGATATTCTTTCTGATACGGTGCTAAAACGCTAGTGTGGACGGAGATCATTTTTGTTTTAAAAAAATGTATAAAAACCGAAAACGTAGTAGTGTGGATGTAGCCTAACATAGTAGGACTGCTGCATCTAAGATTTGTAAATCCTTTACTTGGTAATTCCAGGCAGCAATAATGAATACAATAAAGCATACTAGGAAACAGCTTCCTACCACAAACTGGGCCTGTAACTGTCTGTACTGGACTGTAAACTAAACGTAGAAAACAGCGATAATGTGATTATGGTTTTAACTGCAAACTGAATCACGGATTAAATAGAATTAACGGTGAGTTAAGGTTTACAGTGCCGTCCTGGGAGACAAGACAGACAGTGCTGTATACACATGGGTAATTACAATGATTGGCTGGAATGTGTTGTGTGCTTACAGACGATTGGCTTGGTTTTTTTCCACGTGGAGTATCGACAATGAAACAGCACGTCATTGTTTACAAACTTCACACATTTCCCAAATTGTCCCCCCAAAGATATACATTATTTAGTCCCTATACACGCAACACTATTCAAAAGTCTGTCTGTCAAAACTGTTTGTTTTACAGATACAGATACGGTGAGATACAGATCCCCGAGGAAATAATTGTGTTAGAGTTGCTCAGCTCAAGCCAGAAACATCAAAGTAAAAATAATAGAATAAACAACAAACTACAAACTAGCAATATAAACATAAAATACAGCATAAATCCAATATTGCTTTATTAAATATGCATCTTACCAACAACAGAATATAATAAAATATGATTGTGTATAAAATAAAATCTATATGTAAGCTAAAGTAAAAGAAGTGACTCTGTGTCTCAGATATATTGCAGGCATATTGCACACATCTGGATATGATAAATAAATAAAATGGCTGGGTGCTCAGTAGTACAGTTTTGACTAGGGCTGCACAATTACTTTGCCCAATATTGTGATTTTGATTATTCATTGCGATTAACAGATTATCGATTAAATTCATTCTGTGGTGCCTACTGTATATAAAAAAACAAAAATAATACATAAATTGCCGGGCGTACTAAATCTGATATATTTATGTTTTTATCATTTATCTTTTTTTTAAATAAATGAATTGTGACCATTCACGAATTAGCCAATTGCAACGGCCCAAAATGTGATTAATATGCAATGAATTGTACAGCCCTAGTGTTGACAGTATGGTTTTGTCATATGTTCTCTTCCAGGACCCCTGAGCAAGCGAGAATAGGCATCCCCACGTCAGGGGACTCGGTGGACAGTCTCACCCACCCACCGGCCATCGTCATCTACATCGTGGACCCCTTCCTCTGCTCGAGCGGCGACGGAGGAGGAGGAGCGGGGCCAGGAGGACGAAGGAGAGGAGGTGGAGCCGGGCAGCATCTGGTTGCTAGGGCTGCTGCGATGCCTACACCGAGATGCTCAAGTTGCTGCCTGAGAGCATCCGACCTGCGCTGGTCCTGCAGGTACCAACTGTTTTTGTCGACACTCTGATCAGAGACGAGTTATCTGGTTATCTCTGAGTTAACACTGAGCTAGGCTTTCGGTAGTCCAACACAACACACTTGCAACTCTCACTTATTTCCCTACAGAGAAATAAATCACTGATTTATTTCTCTGTAGGGATCCTTTCCATAATGTTATCAGACACGTATAATAACAATCTGAGCCTGTCACTGGCAAAACAAGCACTTTCAGAGGATGAACATTGACGGGGCGCTAATGCCCTAAAGGTTTACATTGCTGCCTGTTTCGTGGCTGACGGCTGAAGCCCTCTCGCTCAATTCTGGACCATGTCAACTGGAAATGTCAGTCTGAACGGGAGGGGGAGGGGCCCTGCCAGGGCAAATAAAACATGAGCTCGCAAATTCGTCTGGTCCCCAGACTACAATTAATGACTTGTCCCTCACTTCTGTCCAAGGTGGTTCCGTGTCAGTACCTGCTGCAGCCCACCAGCGGGGAGGGTCGGGTGTACCTCCAGCAGCTCCGGTCCCTGGCCTTCTCCTGCTACTCCCAGTGCAGACGCCTGCTGCCGCAACACACGCACGTCAAGTCTCTGACGGGCTTCGGACCAGTGTCCATCGTCAACACTGTGCTCAAGAGTTCAGAGGTAGGGGATATAGGGCTTGCACATCGCCACGTCAAATCGCGTTGACCCGGCCTCCATTTTGGAAGCATAGGAGCATTGTAATGTTACTTATTGTGTTGGCAGTCATTCCCTTTTTTGGTCATTAATCATGAAATGATTTGTCATTATGGGGAGACGTTGTTGTGTTTGAAACGGCCACAGTGTTTCTGGATCATGCGAGACGTGGCTAAACAAAGTTTTCATTAGCCTAGGCTACGGTATATTTACGTTGCTTTAGGATTTTACAGGTATCCCTGTGTGGGGTGAAGGGGGCGTGGCTTGGTGCCGGCTGCGGACAGGGGGGCGGGGTGGCTCAGTGGGTAATGAAGGAATGTGTGTAGATATGCTCACATATGTTGTGGTCCGCCCCCACACTGAGAGCGGGTCCAGGCCCGGTGCAGTAAGGCGTCATCGGACACGTGATCCAGAGCCTGATTCTTTTGATCGTGCCGTTACTTTTTCATTATCCTAAGTTCCCGAGGTCGGGCAGTTTTGTGAGGTGTCTGTGGCCGCCAGGCAATAAACCTTGAATGTTGCAATCCGTCTCTGTCGCTCATTCTGAACTCACCTCTGTTAGCCTATACCAGGCTACACCCTTCCCTGACCGGTATAGAGCAAGGATATGTGAATGTGTGGTAAGATGTGACGTACGTTTTAATGGAAATGTGAGTCATATCATGTGGGGTCGAACACCACTTGAAAAAAACGCAGATAACTGAAATGTTTCATCTCACCCTATCCAATCTAATGCCATGCAGTGTATCGCACCATCATCTAATTGAATACAATCTATTCGTCCTTAATCCCTTCCTCTCTCTCCTCCCTCCTTCCCTCCTATCCCTCACTCCTGCAACCCCCCCCCCCCCCCCCAGCACCCCAGTCCCGTGCAGCTGTACTCCCCCCTCTTCATCCTGGGCCCCCCCGCGGCCCAAGCAGCCGGAGCCTGGGGAGGTGTGGGCCGAGGTGCCTCCCAGGTACAACGTGCTGTTCGTGGGGTACTGCCTGTCCCACGACCAGCGCTGCATCCTGGTGTCCTGCACCGACCAGCAGGGGGAGCTGCTGGAGACCTGCGTCATCAACATCGACGTACCCAACCGGTGAGGGGGTTAAAGTTGTAAACGTTGTCAAGTCTCCCAGAGGGGCCATTGTTCTGCAGTCCAAGAGTGCAACACAGTAACAGGAACGGAAAATACGATCGTTCAAATCCCGAGACTATGTATGTTTTCCCGTTAGCAGCCTCTAGTGGCTCGAGTTGGAGCTACAGTTATAGCTTTATCGTTTTGACCCGTTACTGTCCTGAGATTTTCACATGGTGATGGTGGGGAAGCGGATGAGAATAAAATGATTTATAGAGATAATTCCCTGGATGGATTGACTTGTGGATTTATATTCTATATGTACTGTATATGTATGTATGTATATATATATATATATTGTGTATATATATATATATATATATATATATATATATATATATATATATAATATATATATATATATATATATATACGTATATATATAAAAAAAACAACTAAATATATTCTAAAATATAGAATATATATTCTAAAATATAGAATAATAAAATATAGAAAATGTAATTTACTTTAATTGAAATCATCCATGTACTTTTCTTTTAGAGATGAGAGAGACAGA